>PVLA01006932.1:65647-114177 GCA_004027455.1 Hydrochoerus hydrochaeris
GGGGGGGGGGGGGGGGGGGGGGAGGGTGAGGGTGTCTGTGTCTGAAGCTCCTGTATCCTGGGAGGAGGAAGCGGGTGACTCATTTGTAGCAGGATGGAAAGAGGGCAAAACAGACTCGCTTGCTGCGCAGTATTTCCGTTGGAAAGAATTGGAAAGTGGGTACCGTACACGGTACCCCCAGGGAGCCCAGCCCATTCCAGATCACAGCATCTGGGGATAGAGTTGAGATAAAACTTTTCCTAGGGCTGTAGGGGAAGCTCAGGGGAGGGAGGAGCTGGGGACTGAGGGGTGATCTTTTCAGGGCGAGGACCTGGTGAGTTTAATGCTTGAGGACACCCCCAGTGCCGGCTGAGGCTTTGGTCACTGTGTGGGCAGCAGGCACGGTGGAGTCCTTGACGGCCCGAGCCCTGGTGTCACCCTGGGGTGGGTGGTGGTTTTAGCTTCTAAGATTTTCATTTCTGCAGCTGCTCTTGGCTCTTGGCTTGTGGGAAAGGGATGAGTCCCCACGCCCATAACTGACTGCACTTCCTAAACTGTTACACACATTTAACCCCACTTAAATCAAAATGCCATAAGCATTCCTCGTAGAACTAGATAAAGCCATCCTTACATTTATATGAAAACGGAAGAAACCTAGAATTGTAAAGAAATTCTAGGCATCAAGGGCAAGCAGGACTGCAAGTTATACCACAAGGCTACAGGGGTAACAAAACAAAACAAAACAGCGTGGTATTGTCAAGAAACACCCAGATCAAAAACCCAGACTTTCAGAGCGATGGGACAGAACGGAGGACAGAGAAACAACTCCGGGCACACTCAGCCTCTTTGCCTTTGACAGAGGGGCCCAGTCACTGGGGGAAAGGCAGCCTCTTTAACAAACGCGGCTCGGAAGGCTGGCTCTGCACTGCCAGAGATGGAACCCAGACCCACATCTCTCACGATGCACTAAACTAAAATGGATCAGAGAGCTAAATATTAAAGAAAACACTTTATCTGCTAGAAGACAAAATAGGTCAAACTTTATTTTTTAATTTTTTTTTTTATTTTGAAGGTAGTAGAAATACAACAGAACAAGACAGAACACAGCCAATTGAGACAGTGCAGTGAATTTGGTACAGAACTTCACAGCAGGTTACCAGGATCACAGTAATAAGTACCATAGTATATCTCGTTATCTTCACAGTAGCTGTCTAGTCAATTAGGTATAGCAAAATCAAACCAAAGACATAACATTATAAAACCTATCGAAAGAATAATGAAAAGAGTAAAGCAATTAATCATAATGAATCAAAACTGAAAACAACACTTGCTCTCAGAGAAAATAGAGGAGGCCCTCCACATTTGCTATATTGCATACAATCATCCTGCCAAGAGATGCTCAGACCTCTGTCCCCATTTGCTAATGGTGTGTGTGTGTGTGTCTGTGTGTGTGTGTGTGTGTGTGTTGGATTCCAAACCCGCACACTGGTAGGCTCACAGGAAATACTACTGGGCCTGCTCCTGGCTGATGCCCAAGGAAGGTGCTCACCAAGAGGGCTGGAAAATGGCATCTTTGTGCAGCCTCCTGGGTTCCAGCATAGCCATGGTGGGATCTTGGGGAGCCGCTCTCTGATTCTCCTCCTGGCTGACGCCAGAGGAAGGAGCTCAATAGGTGAAACTCTTAAAAATATAAGTGTAGGCAGACACTTTCTGGATAGAATCCCAGTTACACAAGCAGTAACACCAAGCATTCACAAATGGCATCACATCAAACTGAAAAATTTCTGCACTGCAAAGACAACCAGCAAAAGAGTAAAGAGATTTCCCATAGGGTGACAAAAAGATTTTGCCAACTGCTTCTCAAAGGAATAGTAGCTAGCATATATAAAGATCCCAAATAATTAGATCCTTCCTCCATTAAAAACAGGCATTTGAAAAAAAAACCAGGCATTTGAAATGAATAGATATTCCTCAGTTGAAGGTATACACGTGGCCAATAAATATCTGAAAAAAATGTTCAACATCACTGAGCATTCGAAAAATGCAAATTAAAACAACACTAAGATTCCATCTCCCTCCAGAATGGTCGTCAAGAAACCAACCACTAACAACTGTGGGAGAGTCTCTAGGGAAAAAGGAGTGCTTTTTCATTGTTGGTAGGGGTCTAAACTGCCACAGTCACTATGGAAGTTAGTAAAAGCTAAAAATAGAAATTCCATCTCACTAAGCTACTGCCCCCTTGAGGTCTTCCTGCAAAATACCTAGGCATCGTACCAAAGTGATGTATGCTTATCCATATTTGTAGCAGCATAATTCGTAATAGCTAAATCAAGGAAGAGGTCTAAATACTCACCCTCTGATGAATGGATTGAAAAATGTTTCATTTACACACAATGGAGTCCTACTCTGCCATAATGAAGGATAAACTAGAGTTATTTATGGGAAAATGGTGCACCTCGAGACCATAATAGGTTTTTTTTAAATTTTATTTTAAAGAGAATAGAACAAAACCAAACAAAACAGAACAAAGCAGATCAGAACAAAACAATGCAAGCAACACAGGATTTCAAAACAAGGCAACAGGAAATTGACAGTGGCTACAATAACGTCTCTTGTTTTCTTCGAAATAATTGTTCATATCTTCACACATAATGAATTCAAATAAAACAAAATAGTATAAAACTGATCAAAACAAATAATGAAAGCATTGCAGGCCTTCAAAACCAGATGAGAGGGAAATCAACAACGGCTGCCATAAGGTCTCTTGTCCTCTTCAAAATAGCTGTCCACGCCTTCACACATACTGAAATTAAATGATACAAAACAGGCTAGCACCAATCAAAACAAAGAATACAAACATTAGTGGACTTCACAACAAGATGATAGGAAATCAGCAGTGGCTGCCATAATGAAATGAACACCCTAACTCCTGCTGGTGTTAAACAGAACACGTGTAAGAGCTTTGGAACCAAGACCTGACCACACGCGTGATTCCTAAGGCCGCTGTGAGGGTCGGTGCTCTTGGAGTTTTGAAGAAAAGGGTTACACTTTCAAGCTGGCCCTGCTGACTTAGTACAGACGTGAGGCAGCCCTTTGGCGTCAAGAAACTTTGACAGTTGTAATTCCATGAAAGTCTAGTTACGTAACTCTATTCTGTGAAGATACAGTTTCAGGCACAAGAGGGGGCTGTCCTCTCAGTAACGGCTGCTGTGCACTCAGAAATAAAACCTCAGGGAAAAACAGTAATACCAAGATAAGGATTTGATCTTACAAGTCCTTTGGAAGAACCCGTAACATGACCATGGGGGAGGAGGCTGTTGTACAATCTGTTTTTGATGTCATTATAGCGTTTATTCAAATCATTCGATAGGAAAAAAATGTTTAAAAATTATTTTGTGGTTTAATTTAGACTAATATATGAAATTTAGAAAAGGGATATGGAGAATGTATGCAAGATATAATGAGATTATTAAAATCTGTTTTTAATCGTGGTTTTGCTAGGTCATGTTAGTAGTGTTCTGTTTTTTATTGGCAGTCTTAAAATTTTTAATTATTGTGCAGTCATATACAATTGTGGCCTAATTTACATTTTCACATTTACTAAGAAGGTCAAAGTATATCCCATGTTGCTTCGAGACTTTATATCTATTTTTGTGAAAATTTTGTTTACTTTTCTTGTCTCGGCCTTTTTGGATTATGGTAATTTCCTTACTGAGCAGTAGGAATTCTAAATATCCTTAGGTGAAAAATATGTCATCAGTTATCTGAGTTGCAAATCTATCCCCTATGTGTTTTGTCTTTGATTCTTTTGATGGTAGCTATTGATAAAAAAATATTCTTAATTTTTGTGCAATACAATTTATTGGTCTTTTATTTTTTATTATTTACTTATGTATTGTGGTACTGAGGGTCACACCATCACTAGTCAACATCCCTGGCCTTTTATCTTTTTGATTAATTTTTTTTGTCCTATTTAAGAAATCTTCTCTTAATGGGTGTGTACTGCTCAGGTTGAGTTGGAACTTGTGACCCTCCTGCCTCAGCCTTCTGAGTGCTGGGATCATAGGCATGCACTTCCATGCCCAACCTATTTATGAAGATTTACAAAATATTGTAAATGCTGTTTGGTAGCAAATCACAGAGAAGAACCTTATGTGAAAAGACCCCTCATGTCATTGCACAGGTATGCATGGTGCCCCACACTGACCCTGCCTGGTGGAGGAGACCTGTGGCCTCCTGACCCAGAGTAAGGACACACATTATTTTTGTCACTGTCCGCTGAAAGTGGGTTGACTGTTGCTGGACCCAGAGGCAGCCTTAGCCCCTGGGCCCCCAACAGGAACCCTGCCTTAGTTTGAGGGACCATCAGATCTTGGGGGAGGGACAGTCTCGTGGTGTGACCATTAATCATGATAGGCCAATTTGAATGGGGGTGAGAACTCCCTAGCAGATTAGTACAGCACAGCCGTGAGTGGGTCTATGCATGATTGACATGTAGGTCAGCAAATTGAGCGGGGAGATCCACCTCAGATGTGGGTGGCACCAACCAATAGGCTTGCAGCTTGTGTGAAATAAAAAGGGAAAGGAGAAGGAAGTGCTTCCCTTTTGGAAAAGGCCCAGTTTTCACCGTGGCTGGTAGATATCCATTGGAGGTTTGTTCAGCTTTACAGTGCAGATCGGCACCAGGGACCTCCTAGACCTCTAGCCTTGGATTGGTGCTGGATCTTTGGTTCCCTCTTGTTCTGTGGCTTATATCTTCTTGGGCTGAGCAACCACTGGATCTCCTGGCTGTCCAGGGTGCAGGCAGCTATTGTAGACTCTCCTGCCTCTGTTCCTGTAAGTCTGCCTAGTAAAGCCTCTTGAATAATTATCCGTATATTTTCTATTGAGCCAGTGTCTCTGGAGAACCCAACAGTACACACAGGAAGTTGTTGGAGCCCTCAAGTCCACCTTGACTATAACTCGATCTATGGGCTCAGACAAGCACGCCCCGTGGGTCCTCATCTGTGCCATTGACTGACCTGTGAGCTGGCTTGCGCAGGGCTGCCTTGTGTGAAGATGTAGGTGACAACTGTCCCTGAGGCAGAACAATGCATAGAGGACCCTGAGCTGGAAGAGCCACGAGGTTTCCCATTTTAGGGTCAGCTCTTTCTGTGGGTATCCAGGGCCAGACCTGTGACATGAACCAAATCCTGCTCTCTGTGGTGGTTCAGCTTGCAGAACCAATGCTTCTCCAGACATGTGTCCTCAGCCCAGGAGCCGCCAGAGGTTTCTTCTGCCTTCCTCGCCCTGGAGTGTTAGTCGCCTTAGCCTTAGCCTCTCTTTTCTTCCTCACAAATCGGCTATTTCTCAAAAGCCACTGGTTTCTAGAGTCAGCACCCACCTTAGGACGGTCGGACTTTTTGTCATTGCTGAGAGCGTGGAGTTGGAAGGGCTGGGGGGAAAAGCTTGGCCAGAGATTCAGTGATATGTTTTTTTATGACATGTTTCTGGAAGGTGCTGATTGCTAATGTAGCCAGTGAAGTCGGTCCCAAAGGTCAAATCTGCCAAGAGGTGGAATCCAAGAAACAGCTCGGGGCTTTCTCAGCGTGGTCCCCAGAGATCCCTAGGTCAGTCTGTCCTGTGAGGGGTGAAGTCTGATCCCCGGGCTGACTAGGCTCTGGCCTAATGTCAGCTGTCCTTAGTTGGTGTAATGGAAGCCAGCCAGCACCAGCGCACTGCTGAGGCATGTGTCATGCCAAGGTGCCCTGTCCCCTGTAGTGCAGTCTATGTGGTTGGCAGACTCCAAGCAGGGCGGCCTGGGGGAGGAGGACTGCTCAACTCCCGGCAGTCAGGAAGAAGAGGCGAGGGAGGAGCCAGGAGAAGACACCCCTCCACTTCACACCAGTGCCGGCTACCTCTGAGCATAGAAGACTTTTGGAAATGATTTAGATCTAAAGCATAACAGTGGGTGAGGGTTAGCATGAGTGTAAATCGGTGTAGACCACATTCACCGCTATAGGAAGAGGTGGCTAAGAAAAAGGAGACCCAGCGAATGGCCAGTCGGCCTTGGATCCTGCTTTCTGGGCAAGATCTGAGGCACTAGACCGCCGATGAGATGGCTGGAAAGAAAGGAGGGTCCACCTTGGGGGTGCACTGGGAGGGGCGAGGTCTGCCTGCTGGGGTGCACATGGACCTGGAACCAGGATCCCCAGGTCTAAACACATTGGGAGAAAGGAACCAGGAGCTCAGTTTCTACACCGTCAGTCCCTGGGCAGGTGGCAGGCAGTGCTTGGTAACCCCAACCCTAATCATGTGTCATTGACTGTGCAGATATGACCCGTGGCTCTGGACATGTGGCTGTTCCTCCAAGGGCTGAAAAAGTCAAAAACACCTCCACCCAGGGGCAGGAGACAGACCTCAGACCGAACCCTCGATCCAACCCAAACCCTCAGCACTGGCCCGTGGGCTGTGAGCTCTTCCCCGGGCTGTGCCCTCCCCGTAGCATGGATTCTGTCTCCCCTTTCAGGTTTACCCTGATCCTGCTCGGTTCTTTGTCTAGGACGTCAGATTCTGGAGAAGACCCCCACCAGGCACCGTTCTAGCAGGGGCTCAGGCAGAACACCCAGAACACCCAGCTTCAGTGGGCTTGATTAAAAACAGAAAAGAGGGCTGGGGATTTAACTCAGCGGCATAAGCACCTGCCTTGCAAGCATGCGGTAGTGAGTTTGATCCCTGGTACCGATAAAAAAAACAAACAGAAAAGACAAGGAAACGAAGAGGCAGTGTCCTCTCCCATTCCCACAGTGTGCACGGTTGGCTCAGGTGTGGGGCTCAGCCGTGTCCCTTGCTCAGGCCTGGCCTGCCTCAGAGTCCTGCCAGCCCACTTCCCCTGGCCCCCAGGTTCTTCTTCTTGGAGGTTCCGACTGGACCACCCGTGCTGCCCTCAGAGGAGGAGGTCAGACCAGCCAGGCCCCAGCCACTGTCCCCCAGGTCCCAGCGTGGGGACTTTGGTCTCCCAAGGGGTCTGAGGATTGGACAGCTGCAGCGTGTCCATGTGGGGACCGCAGCCAAGGCAGACATCAGGCCAGGCCTGGGGCCGTCACTGCCCAGTCTCTGGGGATTTGCTGAGGCTTCTGGAAGCTGGGCTGACTCTGTCCCCCCTGGCCCGTCGTGTGCCTGTGGCCTGCAGCACCTGGGCAGAGGTTGTTCCCCCAGCTGATGTCACCCACTTTCCCCTGGATATCTGCTCAGTGGGTGTTGTCGGGGTCCTGGGCTGCTGGAAACAGCCATGTAGACTGATTCGGGCAGGAGCGAAAAGCAACAGAAAGTGACACAGAAAATAATGGCATCCAACTCCTGCTGGTGCATTTTACTGGGGAGACTGGGAGAGAACTGCATGGAGATGGAGGAGGGGAGAGAGAGTGAGGAGAGACAGAAGACGAGGAAGAAGCAGAAGTAGCAGATGCAGATGCAGGAGGTAAAGGGGGAGAGGAGGGGACGGGGCGCCTCTTAGAGCCCTCTTACAGGAAAAGAGTGACAGTAGAGTCCTGTGGTCCCCAGAGGACAGACACCTCACAGGAGCTGAGGGAGGACACCAGGGTGCTCATAGCCCAGCTGGCTGTGGACCTGCACCCCACATAAACTGCGTGACAGTGAGATGGGCGGGTTTGCTGGGCAGCACCTGGCAGTGAGGGCAGTGGCGGGGACCCCAGCTGGCAGCCAGGTCACGGGATGTGGGGCCACAATGGCTGCTCACAGAGGCAGGGGGCTGAGGTCCGGGGGTCATGATCCCAGGCCCTGAGGAATCCCTAAGGCCCTAGGGTGATGTGGTCCTGTGAGACACCTGACCTTGCTTGATTCCCTCGTGAAGTGATGTCTGCTTAAGGGAAGTGACCTCAGCATGGATGGTCAGCGAGGTTTTGCTTTTCATTTTATTTTTTTTAATTTTAAGACAGTCTTGCTAAGTCATTGAGTTGCCCAGGCTGGACTTGAACTTGTGATCCTCCTGCCTCAGCCTCCCGGAGTGCTGGGATGACAGGTGTGTGCCACCCCGCCTGGTTTAGTTGCTTTATGTTGGTGTCCTCGGTCTTGCAGGGGAATGAATGGACCGACGCATTTAGAGCTCATGAACTTTTATGTATTTATTTTCTTTGCCAATGCTTCTAAACCACTGGCACCCTCACACAGAGCTGAGCAGAGGTCTGCCCACAGGTTTTAAGAGAGTGAAAGAAACATCTGAGTCTCTTCACGTGCTTTCTGCACATTTTAGCTTCCTGAGTCTGACCTCGGAGGGGTGGCAGGCCCCTGCTCGAAGGAAGTGTGCTTGTTCATCCGAAAATGTTCTGAAAGTCAGGAGCGCGCCAACAGCCGTGAGAACTGGCCTCTGCTTGCCCCAAGGACGTCTTTGCATATTAGTTCTGCAGCTTCACCCAAAAGATTTTAAACGAAGAGTGCGCGAAGGCTCTCGTGGGCCCCTGAGGTCTGGGTGGCGCTGGCTCCCTGGAGGAACTGACACTGGCCTCACGCGTCTTCCGCCCTGGACGTTGACCGCAGAACAGAGCTCTGAGGCAACTCGATTAAGATTTCAGTTGTGGAGGGAGAAAGAGGAAAGAAAAATAAAGTCACCTCAAAACTGTGGGCAGCTGAGGCACAGCTTGTGGGTGTGAAGAGCACCTCAGACGGGGCCCGGGGGTGCTGTGTCCGGAACTCCTGGCTCATAGGAGGACAGGGACAGAGACCGCGGTCATTCTTGCCCACCGCAGGGCCCAGTTCCCTTGTGCACCCAACTGCCGACACCCGGTGTGATCCTGGGGCATAGGAGAAGTAAATGCATTTAACAGCCAGGCGTGGTGACCCAGCACGCTGGGAGGCTGAGGCAGGAGGACCACAAGTCTGAGCCCAGCCTGGGCAGCTTAGTGAGGCCCAGTCTCAGGAAGTAAATAGATAAATGATTTTCAAAGGTGGGGGGCAGAGTTCTGTGCAGAAGTCCTGGGTTCAGCCGTTTGTACTGAGAAACCAGCGGGCACTGAGCAGCCCTGCACCCTGCGTCGCCATTCTGGGGGCGGAGCTCCTGCTCCTGCTCATCTTCTGTGGGCTCAGGGCCGTCGTGTACCCCCTGCCCTGTCAGCTCCCTGCAGCTGGTCCTGCAGCCGGCTGAGTCTGCTTCGGGACACAGGAGCCCAGTACAGGATGGTCCATGTCCTCCAGGAGTGCTTGTTTGTTGATGCCTGCTAGGTGGCGGGCAGGCGCTCTTGCCGGGACCCTCCTGTCTCTGCTGTGTGTCCTTCCTCATCACTACCTATAGTGATGAATTCTGCGGATGTCCAGGGCTGCACAATGACCTGAAATGACACCGAGGCACCAGGGCAGAGAGGGGGCTGCGTGGCTGAGCCCAGCACCCTGCTCCCAGCATCGCATCCCCCTTCCCATCCTCACACAGTCCCAGCTCCCAGCTCCCAGCAGTCCCACGGAGGGGAGGAGGGGGGGGCCTCCGACTGTGAGCTTCGGGAGCATGGGCCGTGGAGGAGCAGGTGGCCCGAAGGCGGCCAGTGTGCTCCCCGGAAAGGAAGGGAAACGGGTGAGCACAGGAGCCCCGGCTGCAGGGCAGGAGCTGGGCCCTCCAAAGGTTCTTGGGCACTGGGGTCAAGGTCGAGGGTGGTGACCTTGAAGAGAGCAGCAGATTGTGACAGGGGTGGGCTTTCTCCAAAGCCGGGCATCCAGGTGTGCAGCACCCACCCTCAAGTGGCATCTGGACCCCTCCCGGCACCCCTGGCTGGGAGGGCAGCTGTGGGCTCCTGCAGCTCGGTCAGGAGACCGCGCGACCAGAATGCTGTGCTGTCCTCTTTCCCTCCCTCCCTCTCCTTCCCGCCCTCTCTCCCTTTCCCTTCTTTCTTTCCTGTTTCTTTCTTACCTCCCTTCCTTTCCCTCCCTTCTCCCTTCTCCCTTCCTCTTTCTCTTTCTTTCTTTCTTTCTTTCTTTCTTTCTTTCTTTCTTTCTTTCTTTCTTTCTTTCTTTCTCTCTCTCTCTCTCTCTTGCTTACTCTCTCTCTCTCCCTTCCTTCCTTCCTTCCTTCCTTCCTTCCTTCCTTCCTTCCTTCCTTCCTTCCTTTCTTCTTTTCTTCTCTCTCTCTTTCCCCCCAAAACATAGAAATTGCCCAAATGAAACTCTCTCTCCTTCTTTCACAGGCCGAGCATGCTGACTCTGTCATTGTCTTCCGTGGGGTGATCGGCACCCCAGGACGGACCTTCCCCTGCCACTGGCTCTGCCCTTTTGTCCCCATCAGCAGTCGGACCTGGCAGCCACTCATGTTTATTTCAACTTCATAATTAAAGAAGAATGTTCAGTGTGTGCCTCGGTTCCAGGCCAAGTGTTGGAACGAGCTGGAACAATACAGCCCCTTGGGAAAAGCTCAGCGAAGAAGAAAAAACCACATTTGCAAATAAGAAATTTGGAAATAACAGGACATCTTAGTTTGAAATACAGGCAATTTTCCTAGCCTGTCTTTACTCTTTTTTCTTGAAAGAAAAATCCTTCAAAAATCAACAGAAAGAGGTCAATCCTAGTAAGAGCTTCAGAATATTCATTAAAGCTGCACAAAGGCAAACATCGGTGGTGACCGAGGGCAGAAGATCATCTGTGTCAGAATCTTTTTAGAAAGTTACTGTGAATGTACGTAAAGATTCACCCACACGGCTCTGCTTCCAGCCATTTGTATCAAGGTGCAGAATTTGAGCTAGGGTTTTACAGAGCTGGGAGGACTTGCAGGGTGCCTGGCGTCACCTCTGCAAGCTCGGAGACAGCCCTGGCTGGGGGTTCTGCACCCTGGCACTGCTGAGAAGGGAGCGAAGGAGCACCCCAGATCGCGGGGTGCACTTTGGAATCTCACCCTTTCTCTCCCTGGGGACTGAACCCAAGGCCTCGGTGCTGAGCTGCACCCATAGCCCCCTCTTCTCCCTTGTAAGACTGGGTCACTCTAAGTCTTGAAGTTGCCCGGCTTGGATTGAAACTTGCAGTCCTCCTGCCTCAGCCTCGGAGTGCTACAAATTGCAGCAGGTATTATCCTGTCTGTCTGGAAATATCAGTGTGGAGCATAAAAGTGACCAGGATGCCCCTGTCTCCTCGAAATGTCACAGGCAAATGACCTGCACAGGGACAAAGGCAGTGGCCAGCTGGGTGACTTCCCCAGATGAGCCCTGATGGTCACTCTGGCTCCGCCCCACCATCCTTCCCGGGTGCAGGCCATGACCAGGTCTAGGGATCTGAGATCAAGCTTGCGGCTGAGATGTGAGGCTTCTGGGGTTGGACAGGTCAGTGTCCCCCTGGCTTTAAGCTACCATGCACACTGGGGTCACCTGCTGTATGCTGGGGTGTTGGGTCAGGAGCGCCCCGTTTCCTGGGCTCATGCAAACTCCTAACTTGTTTTGGTTTCCACAGCTCAGGTTTGCTATGTAGAAAAAGTCCTGAGCAACACAGCTCATAAATGGAGGGAAGGTGAAAAAGTGTCCCGTCGTGAGAATCCATTGTGAAGAAGGGGCAGAGTGGATGCAGAGAGAGAGGATCCCAGGGAATCAGCACTGAGGGTCAGGGTCTGGGGCCCCGAGCCACCTCTCCTGGCAGACGTGGCCAGCTCCACAGGAGTGCAGCTGGGTCTGGGGTGGGCTGGACCTGTAGCCAGACTCAGACGCCACCTCGCTACAGCCCCAGTGACTTCCTGCCACCTTAGGCAAGATGGCTTGGGATCTACTCAGAGCACGGTGGAGCACACTTTTGGGTGTTTGGGTGGTTGTGGAAGGGGGACCATGGGTACCATATCCGGTCCCTGACCACTGCTTCTCTGGAGCTGTTCCAGTTCTCTGCTTCCTGGCCACCATGAACCAAGTTGCTGCTCCATGCCCTTCCACCATGATGGTTCTACCTGGGAGCCAGCTGGCCATGTACTGACTGCCCTGAAAACATGAGCCATGTTAAAACCTCTCCTCTGGGTTGTGGGCATCAGTCATTGTGTCTCACCAGTGGTGAAGCTGACTGACACAAGCGGTCTCCACATCTGCACTGGGTGTCTCCCCAGGCTCCTCATCCCCCATGGATGGGGATCAGATCAGGCTGAATTCCCGGCAGCCCCATTCACAGTGCTCTGTGTTGTCATTTCTGATGCCTGGTCAAATAAGATCCCTTCCTCATGCTGTGGATCCCACTGTGTGTTCACCTCCTTTATTCTTTAAGACTCGCGTCCTTGCTGGGTTGCTCTGTACCCAAAGGAAAGTGCACTTCTCTGGGTGTGTGTGTGTGAGGACATTATTCCTGAGTGGTTGAACGTTAGAAGAGCTAACACTCTCTTTTCCTAAAACAAGTAGTAACTTCTGGGGCAAAGGTGAGCATTGCTTATGTTTCTACCCATGTGGATCACTTTGTCACTTGCTGTAGAAGAACCTTCTAGGAGTTTGACAGGAATTAGATGAAATCTATAGATCAAGTTATCGAACATTGTCATCTTTAACAATATTCAGTCTTCCATGAACACTGGATGTCTATTTACTTAGAGATTTCATTTCCTTTAACAATATTTTGTAGTTTTCAATGTGTACTGTTAAACTTATTCCTGTATATTATTATTTTGGATGCAATTATAATTAGATTAGTTTCTTAATTTAATTTCCAGACTACTTATGTTAATATGTGAATAAAATAGACTTTTACATATTGTTCTTGCGTTCTGCAACCTTTGTAAGCTAGTTTAATGTAACAATTTTTAAAAAAATTTTTCATACATTTTCTTAGACTATTTTTACATTTTTGGAAATTTTTAAAAAAAATTCATTTCTTTACTAAATCTATTACTCAGGCTATTTCTTGTTGAGCAGGTTTTGATAGCGTATGCTATGTAAGAACTTGTTATCTTGCATTTCCTACAAGTCTATTTGATAAATGCACAGGCAAGGGGCAGGTCTTCGTATTCCACCATTAGCCTTTTCTTGGCTGTGTGGGCTTCTCTTTCATGGTCTGTGCCTTTACTTCTCTGTTGATCTTCTTAGGTCTTTTCAAAGAATCAGCTTTTTTAGATTGATTGGCTTCCTGTTGATTATTGGTTTACATTTCATGGTCATTTCTCTTTCATGATCACTTCCCTGTGTTTGATTTGGGGTTATTTTGTTTTTTTCTTTCTAGATTTTAAGGTAGAAACTTAACTTACATCTTTGATACCATTTTTGTTTTTTCATATAAACATTTGCAACTACAAATTTCCCTCTAGGCAGTATTTTTACAGTATATAACCACTATTTGTTGTATTTTCATTTTCAAGCAATTCTAAACCCTTTTTAATTTCCCTGGAGAGCTATGTTTTGATCACTGTATTATCTGGAAGTGTGTCATTTCATTTCTAAGTCTTCAAGGATTTTTCCAGGTTTTCTTTGTTTTTGGTTTTCAGATGGATTCCATTTTGCTAGGGAATACCATTTGTACGATTCAAATCTATCACACTTGTTAAGGTTTCATAGGGCTGGATAAGTTCTACTATGGTGAATATTCCAAGGGCTCCTGGAATAAACATCCTGCTATGGCGAAGCGGATTGCCCTATAAATATAAATGTCAATTAAATCAAGTGTATGGGTCATGTTTTTCTAATCTTTTATTCCTTCATGGTCTCCCCCCCACTGCCAATGTTTTCACTGATACCTAAGTAAACACTGGTGAGATCTCTGAGTTTATTTGTGGATCTGCTTATTTCTTCTTTCAGTTCTATCACTTTTCACTTCGTGTGTTTGGGTCCTGTTGTGAGGTGTATCTGCGTTTAGGATTACTGTGTCTTCTTGGTGAATTTGTTCTTTGTCATTATGTCCTCTATAATTCATCCCTTGAATTTTTTCTTGGACTGTAATCTACTTACCTAAAGTAAATACAGTCTGTTCCAGCAATCAGTTTACTTTGGAGTTATTTTAGATCCTCAGAAAAGTTGGTTACTTGAATTCCACCAGTTTTGCTATTGATGCCCTGTTTCATTGCTGCAGGTACGAGTCTGAGACGCTGCATTTCTGCAGGCAACCTTCTCTCCAGAGTGGGCTGTGGTCTGGGACAGGGCCCCAGTCTTCCTTTCTGAAAACATATATAGTTCAAAGAAGACCAGTCAGGAATTTTGTCGAATGTTCCTAGTTTTAATTCGTCTGACATTTTTCTCATGATTAATCTGTAGTAATGGGTTCCAGACGTCTGCATAATGTTATTTACATTATTACACTTAAAACAAGTTCCTGTTTCCCTCCAGATTTATTCAGGTATAGTCAAGAAGTAAACATTTGTATATTGAAGGTGCTCAATGTGATTTTTTGATATACATACACATCATGAAATAATGATCACAATCACACTAATTAATATGTCCATCCCAGAAGTAACCTTTTAAACGGTGAGTTTCCTATAGAGAGCATGAAATTGGGTCTTATAATCCCTGTTTCATAATTGACATGTACCTGTAAGTTACAATAAATGAAATCACTGAGATTTATATTTCTCGTTTTACTTTTCTGTGATTTTCCTCTGGATTGCATTGTGGTTGGCTGTTTCCTCCTTCCCCAACTTCTTTTAGATCACTTAAAAAAGTTTTAACATGCTTTTTAAACCTAGCTGTTGGCTTTTGGGGCTACATCTTTTATTTGTTTTTATTAGTGGCTGCTCCAAGGATAAAATATATGTTTAACTTCTACCATCTTGGACTTAGTATTTTATCACTTAAAGTGAGACTTAAAAGTTGTGTAAGAGGCTCCTTTCCCCTCTCCACACGAGGTTACAGTGGCCAAATAACAGAGTTTTTATTTTTGCAGTTTATGATCATCAGTGTAAAAAGAATATAAAAAGAAACCTGGCTTTTTATGGATTTATGTACTTATTTAGTACTGAAGAGCGAACTATTTACACTATGTTATATCCTCAGTCCTTTTCTATTTCCTTATTTTATTGTTTTTATTTTATTCTATTGTATTTTAAAGTGGATAAAACAGAATAAAGCCAATCAAAAGAAACCAGTGTAAGAGACCCAGGACTTCAAAACTTTACAAAATCCACAATCGTTGCCATAATGCCATTTGATGTCTTCAGTATAGCTGCAGATAACTTTGGACATAGTAAAAATCAAACAGAGCAGAATAGAATAGAAACAATAAAAACAAACCAATGAATGCAATAAAGGGCTTCAAGACAAACCCGCAATTGCTGCCATAATATATCTTTGCTATCTTTGAAATAGCTGCTCCTGCCATCGGATTTGACATAATCAAACAAAACAAAAGAAAATAATAAACCCAGCCCAACAAAACAAGGGAAGCAATACAGGACCTCAAAACAAGACCCTAGGGAGTCAACAATGGCCGCAGCCCTCAGAAGGAGACCCCTCTAGATGTCACACGGAGTACTGCTATCCTCTGACCTACGGTCAGGCCCCTGGCCATGGACCTGCGATGTTGGTGGCACACCAAAGCACCACAGGCATCCAAAATTGCTTCATTTTTAATTTCATTAAAAAGTTTAAGGAGTATTGGTGTTGAATCTTCTCTAAATTTCCTGTAGAATTCAGCTGTGAATCCATCAGGACCTGGGCTTTTAGTTTTAATTATGTTTTCAATTTCAGTAACTGTTATTGAGTTATTCAAACTTTTTACATATTCTTGATTCAGTTTTGATAATTCATATGTTTCTAAGAACCTGCCCATTTCTTCTGTGCTTTCCAGCCTATGCAAGTAAATATTTTCAAAGTAAGTACTGATGATCTTCTGAATTTCCACAGAACCTATAGTAATTTTTTTTGAACCTATAGTAGTTTCACCTTTTTCATTCTTCATTGCATGAATTTGAATTTTTTTATTTCCTTTCCTTAATAAGGTTGGCTCGGGGTTTACCAGTTTTGTTTATTCTTTCCAAGAGTCAACTCTTCAATTCATTAATTCTTTGTATTGTTTTCTTAGTCTCAATTCATTTGTTTCTGCTCTGATCTTTACAATTTCCTCTCTTCTGTGAGCTTTGGTCTTGACTTGCTCTTCTTTTTCCAGAAGCTTGAGGTACAGCAGTAGGTTGTTTTATTTGTGTTATTTCTGTTTTCCTGACATGAGAGTTCATTGCTATGTATTTCCTTCTTAGGATTGCTTCTATTGGGTCCCACAAGTTCCAGTATGTGGTATCTGCATTTTCATTGAGTGGAGGATATTGTTTAATTTGTTCTTTAATTTCATTTGTGACTCATTGGTTGTTCAGGAGGGTGTTATTTAATTTCCATGTGTTTATGTAGTTTTTTCAGTTTCTTTTGCCATTAATTTTCAATTTCAGTGCAGTATGGGCAGATAATATGCCTAGGATAATTTCTATTCCTTTGCATTTGCTTCAGTATGTTCTATGGGCTAATATGTGCTCTATCTTAGAGAACATATGTGTGCAACTATGAAGAACCAACACTGATGTCTTTGGGTAGAACACCCTGTAAACATCTTGTAAGCCCATTTGTTCACAGGTTTGGTTGAGTTCTGTTATCTCCTTTTTAAAAAAATTTTAAATAGAAAAAGAGAAAACCAGGAAAATCAAGAAGCAAACAAACCTAAAAAAAAACAAGAAAAGCAAAACAACACCAAAAACAAAACAACAATAGCTATATAGGTTTTCAAAACAAGATGATATGAATTTAACTGTGGTTGTTATACCACATATTGTTATCTTCAAAATAATTGCTCACGTTACCAGATACAGGAATAAAACAAAACAAAATGGAAAAAAACATTGGATTTCAAAAACAAGAGAGAAGGAAATCCCCCCAGTTGCCTCAGTGCACACTGTCATCCTCCACACAGATGTCCAGACCACCAGCCCAGGCCTGCAGAGTCAACCAAATAACACAAGCATAAAGCTATTCCTCGAGTTCTTTGAATCAGACAGTTGCTTACTGGGAGGATGTGGAATGCGCTTCTGGTTTCTCTGCCTCCACACCAGCTGGCTTGTGGGAAGGCATGGTTTGTCTTCTTGCTGGGTCTCTTCTCAATCCCCATAACTGAGTCTGGCTCATGGGGAAGCTCAGTTCTGTTATTTATTTATTTGCTTGCTTTTTGTCTAGTTGATCTATCTCTTTATGACAATGGTGTATTAAGGTCCACTGTTACAATTGTGCTATAGTATATTTGATTTTTCATGTCCATTAGTACTTGTCTAATATAGTTGGGTGCTCCTGTGTTTGGTGCATATACATTTATTATTGTTATTTCTTCATCTTGAATTTTTCCCCTAACAAGTATGTAGTGGCCTTCTTGATCTATTTTGATCATTCTTGGTTTGAAGTTCACATTGTCTGCAAAAAGAATAGCATAGCTACCCCTGCTTTTTTCTGGGTTCCTGTCTCATGGGACATTGTTTTCCATGCTTTGACTTTTAATCTGTGAGTTTCCTTTTGAGTCAGATGTGTTTCTTGTAAACAGCATATTGTTGGATCCTGTTTCTTGATCCATTCTGTCAACTTATTTCTTTTAATTGGTGAATTGAGGCCATTTACATTGATGGATATAACTGATGGTACTGGCTTATCTTTGTCATGTTGTTTTCCAGTTGTTGATTCCCTGCTTTTTCTCTTTGTTTAACTGCTTGCTCTGCCTGGTGGTTTGTTTCTGCTGTTCTGGGAATTGTGGTCATTTTTATCTCTATCTAGAATATCTTTCACTACTACTTCTAGGGTTGATTGGTGGACATGAATTTCTGTGGTTGTTCTTTGTCATGGAAATATGTTATTTTTTTCACTGATTTTGAAAGATAGTTTTGCAGGGTGCATCAATTTGGGTTGAAATACTTTTAGGGCTTGAGATACTTCATTCCAAGCTTGTCTTGATTTGAGGATTTGTGTTGTGAAGTCAGATGTGATTCTAATGGGCTTTCCTTGATAGGTGATCTTTTTCTTTTTTTTAACAGCTTTTAATATTCTGTTCTTATGCTGAATTTCTGAGATCTTTATTATATGTCTGGGTGCAGATTTATTTTGGTTATGGCTGTTTGGAGTTGTGTATGCCTCACTTCTCTGTATATCAGAATCTTTTGCTATGCTTGGGAAATTTTATGCTATTACTTTTGCAAATTTTTTTTTTTCATGTAATTTGCATTGACTCCTGAATTTTCATTGGCACCTGTTTTATATTGTTTTCCTCTGCATTGCCTTGGAGCTGTTGAATTGTTATTTCATGGTCCCTTGTTACTTTTAAGAGTTCTTTCCTTTAGTGATTGCTAGTGATCCTGTCTTCAAGGTCTCAAAGTCTACTTTTAGTTTCATTCAAGCAGTTTTGCCAGCTTTCAGTGGAATTTTTAATTCCTCAAAAATCTTTTTGAATTTGTTTCACGCATTCTATTTCTTTCCTGTATTGTTCATTCAAGGTCTCCATCATTTTCCCATGCTCCTGTGCTTATTTTTTTAGTCTATGTCTTCTCTAGCTATACTGAGCAACTCCTTTTTAAGATTGTCATTTCTTTCTTTACCTGAGAGATTATTTCTACTCTAATTTCTTCTATAGCCTCATGGATTTGTTTCTTTACTTCATTTGCAATCTTTTCAGACATTTCAGCCACATGGCTTCCAATGTCCTCTACTTCAGTGTCTCCTGTACTTGTTTCTGATGGACCGGGCATTTGAGATTGCATTTTGCTTCTTCATTTTCACCTCTTGGGTTAATATTTTGGTCTTTTCAATCATGCTAGTCTTGACTATCTGTCATGTGTGTCTTAGGGTGCTACTGTGTGGCTGATACTCCCCCAGTTGCTGGGTCCTGCAGGGTAGGGGAGGGGACAGTCACCTGAATTCTTCCTGTGAGCCAGTTGTGTGGGTTCTATGATCTTCCTAGGCTGACTAGCCTGTGAGTATTGATGTGAATCAACCCTAAGCTCATATTGTTGTGGTGGCTTCAGGCTGTTTCAGGCAGCCAGACCCACCTGTCTACAGTGTGTGCCACAGCTGGGGCCCTACTGTGTCACTAGGGGTCTCAGAAGCCTCGTCAGGGTTCTCTGGGTGGAGAGAGGCCTTGCCATTGGTTTTGCCAGCCCTCCTGGGATTCGCTGTATGGAAGAAGAACTCACCCACACTCTTGCCAGCCCAACAAGGTCTTCCTGGTGGAGGGAGGGTTTGCTGAGGCTCCTGTTGACCCACTGAGGTCCTGTGCTTCGGGTGGAGGGACTGACTGCACACTCTCCAGCCTGTTGAGGTCCTCTGGTTTGGGGGGATGGGTGGCTGAGGCCCCTGCCAGCTCACTGAGGTACTACACGTGGTGTAAGGGGTTGTTGATGCTCCTGTGGGCTGCTGAGGTTGTCTGGGTGTGACTGAGGCTCCCCTTAGCTGCCAGTGGGGTGCCTCTGGGTTCAATGGTCTTCTTTTGGAGTTTTTACTACACCCAATACCCAGTTTCCTGATGTATCAAACCTCAGGTAAAGACCCGATGGGGGCCGCAGGGAGGAAGAAACCATCTGATAGAAACACCAGCCATGTACTGATCATCGTTTGAAAGTTTGAAAGTATCCCTTTGGAAGCCACCTGGTATTTACTGAGTCCTTGGGAGTTGTCTCTTGTGCTTTTTCAGCATTTTCATTGTAGTCTGCAGAAGACTAGACCCAAATGGCCCAAATGCACTGTATCTCTGGAACCGGAAGCAAGAATATCCTGCCACCTGTTACTCAATATGCACTTTACTAATCATCCACCTCTTCTGCTTGAACAACACCTATGCCCTCTTGTCATACTAACTAAATATGCAAATGTTGCATACAAACACGTGATGTAGTGTGACCATTTAGAACTGTCCCCAACCATAGGTGTAACCTGAGTAACTGTCAGAAAGTTTACTCTTTAATGCATTTTGATCAGTGTCCCCAGCTCTGGACTGAATGTGTTACTCCTCCACTTACACACTTGTATCGGTGTCCTTCAGCTCAGGGTGAGGTCCGGGCCCTGTACTGCAGGAGATGAGGTTCTGGTTTCATTTCCCTTTCACCCCGGCCTTCCTCCACAGCTGAGTGGGAAGAGAAGAGCATAGAGCTGTGGGCTGGTGTCATTTTCACAAGAAGCTTTCACAGACACTGGGAAAATGCTGACGTAAAATCACTGACTTTATCCTTTATTCTTATATCCTTCCTTTTTGTTTTTTATTCTACAGTCTTCTGCTCTTCCTGCTGAGCTATCGAAGGTGTGCTAAATTTTTTATTCTAAATCAGGAACTTTAAAAATATTCTTATTTAACAATTTAAAATGTGAAGATTACAAATAAATTATGATGGCAGCTGTCACTTTCCTTCTTACAAGAAATGCAACTCTTTTTCTTTCCTTCTCCTTTTACCTTAGTGAGGGGTTTGGTTTAGCTCCAGAATGTCCCCCAGAAGTCTCCTGGGTTCAGAGGTGGGGCTCTTGGAAGCCATTGGGTCATGAGGGCAGTGTACTCACTGATTCAGGGGTGGGGTCACAGTGCTGGTAGGAGGTGGGGCCTGGCTGTAGGTGGTCACTGGGGATGGCATGAGCTGGAAGGGTGTGTCCTTGTTCCTGACTCCTCCCTTTGCTCTCTGCTTCCTGGTGTCCATGGATGAGCAGATTTTCTCCATCAGATCCTTCCTCCATATGCTTTCTGCCTTGCAGTCCAGCGACCATGGACTGAACGCACTGGAAACTCTGAACCAAAGAAATCCCTCCTGCCTTCATGCCGTGTTTCAGAGCAGCAGCTCCCACAGTGCCACGGTCTCCCTGCCCCACTGGCTGTCTGCTTCCTCCTTTTCATTCTGTTCTTCTTCCAGCCTTTCCTCATCTGCTCATCACCCTCACCCCTCCTCCTCTCCTAAACCTATTTTCCACTTGTTTGTTTTTGTTCTTTCGTTCTGAAGCTTCCTCCTTGCCTTTCTGCTCCCGCCCCCCAGAGCTAATGTCAGTGGATCCCCGCCTCTTCCGTGGCTGAGAACACCTCCCTGCCATTGTCCTGTGTGTCCCTTGCATTGCAGAGTTGCTGGCACAGGATGTGGCCCATAGCACACAGACAGACGCTGGCTGCGCAGCAGATGGCGCTCCAGGCCTCCTGCGGATGCTGACAGCACCTGGAAGTACTCCCTGAAGGTCCTGGTGATGGTGGCCCCGGGCAGGTTGAAGTCCTCGGGTCTCTGCAGCATTGCCAATGCAGGGGCCCAGGCCTCCTCTTCTCCCAGCCTCTTCTGCTGCTGCCTTGTCCATGGGTTCTTCTCTGGGCATTTTGTTTTGTATTTTTTTTGGGGGGGGTTGTTCTGATAAGAAGCTTAATGTAAGATCTATGCCCTTAACACACTTCCAAGTTCCAAATACCATATTGTCAGCTATAGACAAAAGCCACAATGACATTGTCATCTCACATTTGTTAAAAGTGGCTGTTTTTAAAAAACGGCAATCAGCTTTGGGAAGGATGTGACAAACTGGAAGACTTTGGCTCAGTGATTCATGGAGAGGCCGATGGACTGCGTCAGCCCAGTGCTCTGGGTCCCTAAGGAAAGGGTAACGTAAAACCCAGTCTTAACTGCTTAGAACCTGCCAGCTGCCATCCCCCTGGGGAGTTTCCTCTGGCTGATCCAAGGAAGGCTGTGGTTCCCCATTAACTAATCAAATATTTTTTTTGTCATATTTCTGTATTACCACACAGAAACTTTTTCAGCGTCTCTTCCTTCCTCCCTCCCTTCCTTCTTTCCTTCCTTCCTTCCTTCCTTCCTTCCTTCCTTCCTTCCTTTCCTTCTTTCTTTCCTTTAGCTTTTTTGAGACAGGGTTTTGCTATGCTGTTCAGGCTGGCCTTGAACTCACTTTGTAACCCAGTCTGCCCTTGAACTCCTACCTCCTGAGTGCTGGAATCACAGGTGTGCGCCACCGCGCCTGGCTCAGTCACTGCGACACAGCACCTGAAACCCGCACCTTAGAGGAAGAGAGGTCCGCCCTGGTTCACAGCTCCAGTCCCTGGTCGGGTGGTCCATGGCAGAGGGGCACGCACAGTGTGACTGCTCTGTCAGCTGCAGGTGATGACGTAAACCTGCCCAGAGCCACCTGAGTATGGGAAATGACGGTCGAGCCAACCGGGTGCCCTCTCAGCCTCTGCTTCCTGCCCTGTGGAATGAAGTGACACCCTTACCTCATCAGGCCACCACAAACGCTAGCTTAGATAATAAGCACCATCTGTTTGGCGCGTAGGAAGAGCTGAACTATGTATTTCACACCATTTCTTCATGAAACCTCATGGCCTTGTTTATTGCTGGTGAGTGGACTTGCGCTTGTGATCAGTACATTTCGATTCTTGGTTTTCTTCTCTGCCTCCTGGGTATCAATCAACCCAAAGTTGTGATAAAGAACTTCCACCGGGGGGCTGTGCTCCACATGACGAGGGAAACTGCTAGAACATATGACCGGCCACAGAAGACTGCTGTACCTAGCATTAATCTAACTGCCCCAGATATTTCAGATCTGCCTGGCTCAGAATAGGCTGTGCGTCCGTCCAGACTCCTGTCTCTCAAGACCCTTGGGCTGTCCCGGAGGGAAATCCCAAGAGCACGACTGCGGCTCTTGGGGTTTCAACACCTCAGATAACAAACAGCCCTCACTGGGTTTGTGGAAAAACAAACTCTGTCATCTCCCCTGACAGCTCTGGGACTCACAGATGGCAGCTTATCCATCCAGCTGAGGACAGAGGTCAGAGGACCCTCCTAATATTTTCTTGACTTCTCTGCATCCCACGGGGGCAACTGACCCCTGACCTTTTGAGTGGGTTGGGCAGAGCATGGAGAAGGGTTTTCATAACTGCAGCCTGACCTCACTGTCAGTTTACCTTCTTGTCATGTGTCACTGTCTTTATGGTCCTGCTCCTTCTGCCACTTGATCACCGCATCACTGCATGGGGCTTTCCCCAGGGGATAAATGCGAGGTTCTGACCCCCGACATAAACGTGACAGAGGCATGAAAGAATAAATTCATAAAAGATGGGAGCTGGATTGAAAGGAGAAATGTGCACATCCCTTCCAAGCTTGTTCACGGGGGAGTCAAGACCAGATCAGTTTTCTACCTTACAAATTTGAATAAAATTCTTAGGCATGTTGTACCTTACAGTTGTGGCCACTCAGTAACCCTGTTGCTCCTCTCACCAGAATTCGGTAACTTATCCTTTTTTTTTTTTTTCCCCTGTTTTTGAGACAGGGTCTCCCTATGCAGTTCGGGCTGGCCTTAAGCTCACTTTATACTTCAGGCTGGTCTCGAACTTGCAACAATCCTCCTGCCTCAGCCTCCTGTGTGCTGGGATTACAGGTGTGAGCCACCACGGTTGGCTTATCCTAATATTACATAGTAATGAGAGTGGTGTATGCACAGGCAAGGGGGAGACCTACCTGCCTCATGAAATTTGGGCAATTTTATTCATATCGTAATGAATATTGGCACAGTGCAGCAGTGCTTAGCTCAAAAGATATTTTTTTCCTTCTTATTTATTATTAGTACATGTTTGGGCGAGGGATATAGTTCAGTTGCCCAGCCTGGCCTGGCCTGGCAAGTATGAGGTTGTGTGTTTGATTCCCAGTACCAAAAAAGAAAAAAGCATATTATTAGTACATATTACAACACATAATATTTCATTTCCCTTGGGGACTTAGTACCTGTATGTAACACACCCTAATTCCTTTCTTCCCTCCCTCTGCTTCCATCTCTTCCTCTAAATCTCTTATAAAAATGCCTTCTCAGCCAGACATGGTAGTGGATGACTGCATTCCCAGTACTCTGGGAGGCTGAGGCAGGAACACTGCAAGTTCAAGCTCAGTTCGAGCTGGGCAATTTAATGATTTAGGGAGCCTTCCACAAAATAAAAAATGGAGAAGAGGGCAAAGGATCTAGCTCAGTGTGGAAGCCCTGGGTCCGGTGCCTAGTACCGTGCAAGAAAGAAAGAAAGAAAGAAAGAGAACAAAGAAAGAAAGAAAGAAACCCTTCTTCCACTGAATGCTATGATCTTGCAGTACCTCCGAACACACAGAGGCTTTCCAGGAAGACCTGTGCTCTGAGCTCAAATTGCTGTCTTTAATGTTTTTTTTTTTTTTTGTCTTTTTGAGACAGGGTCTCTCTATGCAGTTCAGGCTGGCCTTGAGCTCATTTTGTAGCTCAGGCTGGCCTTGAACTCACAAGGATGCTCCTGCCTCAGCCTC
Organism: Hydrochoerus hydrochaeris; assembly: GCA_004027455.1. Classification (NCBI taxonomy): domain Eukaryota; kingdom Metazoa; phylum Chordata; class Mammalia; order Rodentia; family Hydrochaeridae; genus Hydrochoerus; species Hydrochoerus hydrochaeris. Next base: position 89,778 of record PVLA01006932.1, read on the forward strand.
CCGAGTGCTGGGATTACAGGCGTGAGCCACCATGCCCGGCTTGTCTTTAATATTAAATATGATTCCTGGGCTTTCCCCATCTCAGGCTGCACAGGCCAGAAAACATCAGTATTATCTAACCTGCGTCTCATCCATGTATCACGATAGCCTTACACCTGCTGGGTTCTGGAGCTCAGGGAAATCATTGGTTCATTCATTGTCTATCCAACATGTTCACTAATAACTAGTGCCACATAGTCTGCTGGATGCTGGGCATAAAACCAGGGGCAAAACGCAAGTCACCATCTCTGTCTTTATGGACAAGGTGTCTGTCCCGGTGGGAGAGTTTGGAAAGGAAATGCTGAGGAAGTGACTAGAGTTATGAGGCCTCGGTGGGGTGATGGGATTAGTGGGTTAGTCTCCTCCTCCTCCTCCTCCTCCTCCTCCTCCTCCTCCATTCTCCTGGCCTGCTCTTTTCCTCTCCTCCTTCTTCCCCAATTTCCTCCTCCTCTTCTGCCTCTTGCACTACAGAGATGACTGAAAGCATTTACCATTGAATCCTTAGTGTTTGAAACCCGCTGAGCCCTTTAACTGCTAAAGATCCAGAGTCCAGGTGTGTGGCCTGCTGGCTCTGCGAACGGTCTGTAACAGATGACAAGTCCAGGCCAGAGTCTCTGGTCTGGGATACGCAGAGTGCTGAGGAGGGGGTGTCACCTGGAGGCCAGGTTCCAGAGTAATGACCTTCTGGTTTGCTTTTGCCGGCAGGTCTTTGGTGACAAACTCTCAGGGAGGTAGGAGGATGTGGGGCATAACGAGACACAGGGCATTTAGACAGGTGGGACCATGGGTCACCAACTGCGGCAAAGGTGCAAATGGCTTTCATGCAATAAAGAGAAAATTTGGAGAGGCCTGATGGCACCCAAAGAAGTGAAATAGATACTTCTTCTTGTTCTTTTTGGTACCAGCATCAAACTCACAACCTTGTACTTGTACTTGTACTTATGCCACTCAGCTAAATCCCCAGCCCAGATACTTCTGAATCAAGGTGACAGAGGTCACTTGTGTTTTTTGCAACAGCCAGTCTGTTTCAATAGTGGTCAGCATCTGGATATAGTACCTGAGGTGGAATTCACTGGCTTTTCTGATTATTTTGATGTTTTCTTTGGTCATTTTCCATTTGTTATGTCTTTGCAAGTGTATATGTTTATCTTTAAACATTTATACATATATATCTTTAAATAAGGCACTGAGACATGGCCTGGGAAGAGATGATTCTAAGTCTGAGCCACCAAAAATTGTCAGAAGATGAAACAGAAACAGAAGTCTAATATGTGTATTTTTTTCTTTTTAAGTCATTTATTTTACTATTCTTTTCTTCTTACTTGTCAGACTCTCCAAAGCTTCGATCTTCCCCTTTCCACCTTTCAAATCAGGAAGCTTAATGTTGCCCCTGGTGATGATCCAGGAGATGTTGTCATCTCCTTCATGAGACTCTACAAACTGTCCTCTGAACTGTCTGTGAACGCTTCTGTTATGACTTATGTGTGGCTATCCCCCCAGAGCCACATAGGTCAGGATTGTGGGTGTTGATGAGGTCATAGGTTAGTCTACTGATGGGTTTGTAGCTGGTGTGATGTTGTGAGGAGAAGCTTGGTGGAAAGAGGTGGTTCACTGTGGACATGGCCTGGGACAGTCTATCTCCCTCCTCCTCCCTTGATCCCTTGCTGATTCCTGCCTGCCATGCCATGGGCTGTTTCTCCTCTGCCATGCTGCCCAGCCTTGGAGCCAGGCTACTATGGACTGACAAATTATGAGTTGAACAGAAGACTATGCTCATGCTATGCCTCTGCCTTTAGGACCGTGAGGTTTGAACCACAAACCTAAGTAGAATTCTTATGTCCTAACAGGACACCTAGAGCACAGAATTTATGGAAAACCAGACAAGGGTCCTCTTATGGGACTGGTGACCTAAAGTTTGAACCGACGTTAGGTCCAATCTTGTCCAGAGGAAACAGCCTGTGATCCACTGGCAATGTCTGTCACAGGTGAGAGTAGGGAGAGAGGGCAGGTGTGCAGGTGTCAGCCACCTCTGACTGTGAATGTTGGTTTAGTTGCTGCAGTCTGGTTACTGTCCCCACCCTTAGGCCATTGCAGATGAGGGAAGAAAGGGAAAATAAGTCAGGACTTGTCATATAGATACAATGCCAGTGGAAAACTTCGTACACTTACCTTGTATCCTGTGCTTGTGTAAATTGACAGGAGGATTTTTTGTGTTTTGTAAATTCTTGAAGGACTTCTACATGGGTGATTCTGTCACCTGCAAATCTGCAAATGGAGATAGCTTTACTCCTGCTTTTCCAATGCTTTTTTTAAAAACCAATCTTGCTTTGAGCTTTGTTTGCATTCTACTATTAAAACAAAACCCAAACTACTCTTTTTTGCTTTTAGGATCTGGTTTATATTTCATCATCACATCTCTTCCAGTGTGTGGAGGTTCTGAGTATGGTCCGGGTATTTTTACAGTGTCCCGCCAGCGGAGCTTGTCTGGTATCTTGTCAGGGTTAGCGGGCTCAGGGTGTTTGGAAGGAACGTCACAGACTTGAGGTGTTCTTTTCCTCCCAAGTGGGGAACCGCCCGAGATAGCAGGAACTGGTGCAGGAGACCTTGGGTAAGGTGCGTCCGTCCCAGCTTTTCCGCACAGATGCACCGCTTTCCCTTTGCCCACTCCGTTAGTATCGGAGCCCCAGGTCCAGTGCACACTCCCAAGGAGAGAAGGTAACCAGTGGTGCTTGGAGGGGTAGTGTGGCACCCCTGTCTGTGATTCCTTTGCATGCAAGACGTCCATGCCTTCCACTTGCTGTTTGCACCGCTGAGACAGAAGCGGTGAGGAGAGAGGGGAGGAGCAGAGCCGGGGCAGCCAGCAGCTGGCCGGGAGGAGGAAGCCAGGCAGGCCCTGAGCCTCCGCCTGGCAGGAAGGGCTCTCCTGTTGCATGCACTTGGCTGTCACCACGCCTGCCACAGTGGGCCCCCGAGTTACGGCGGCCTGACTCGCGATCAGCTTGGCGGAATTTCTGTTTTAGGACCAAAGTCTTGAGTTCTTTCCAACTTGCCAGCCGTTTGTGTGGACGCCCTTGCTTGTGCAGGGTTAGCTGAGAAATCCTGGGCCGGTGTCTCTAAGGATACCCAGATCTGACTGAGATCCGCCCGTACACAGGAGACTCAGGCTGTGTGGAAGACGGGGCTTCACTGACAGTCTGAGTCCCAGCCGGCCCTGGGGGACGAATCGAGTTCCCAAGTCAGGAGCAGGGGCACAGTTAGGACAGCAGGGCTGCTCTGGGGACCCCTGCAGCGGAGGAGGAGGCCACTAGGGAGAAAGCAGGAGGCAGCAGAGGGAGGGCAGAATCTGAGGGTGTGACGCTCCCCAGGTTCAAATCCAGTGGGAGGAGACAAAGCACCCGGAGCCCCGCTTGTAGCAGGAGTCTTCTCTAGACAGATCCAGGGCGGGAGAAAGTAGGGACCCAGGGGAGAGATAAAAGAGGGATTTAGGGGGCGGGGCTTAAAGAGAAGGCGTGGCTTGATGAGGAGGTGTGGCTTGACAAGGAGGCGTGGTTTGGTGAGGAGATGTGCCTTGAGGGGGAGGCGTGGCTTGATGAGGAGATGTGCCTTGAGGAGGTGTGGCTTGAGAAGGAGGCGTGGTTTGGTGAGGAGGCGTGCCTTGAGGAAGAGGAGTGGCTTGAGGAGGAGGCGTGGCTTGAGGAGTAGGCGGGGTTTGAAGGGGAAGCAGGTGGGGCTGCAGGTGGACCCTTCCTGAAGCCCAGAAAGCAGCTGCAGTGCGGGACCCCGGGTAGAGGCGGCCTTGTAGCACCTAGCAGTGAACCAGGGGTGAGTGTGCTGGGTGAGAGGGGTCCAGAGCCTGAGCCATTCTGCCTCCTACCTTGGAGCACGCTATGAAGGGCAAGGTAAATGCTCCCCGAGTATTTTCAGAGGTGTTTCTCCGATAAAGTTATCGGTGTTTCAGTTATCAAGGTAATAGGTACAAATACCGAACTTACCGAAAACAGGCACGAGAAGCTTTCCTGTAAGTCCACTAACCAGAAGGTCTTACATCTGGTGTGTATGAATTGTGTATATTTTTCCTTATGTGTGATTTATTTTTCTCTCGATTTTTGAAACGATGCTTTGACACCCCTGGCGGCACGCAGGCGCTTCCCACTTCGCCTGCGACGTGTCCGGCTCAGTGGCTGAGCTCCCTCGCGTTGCTGGGCGGCCGATCCTGGGCCGGTGTCTCTAAGGATACCCAGATCTGCCTGACCTCAGGGCTTCAGGGCCACCTTGGGGGGCACAGACTGCACCTGCGAAAGCTGACCCGGTCCCCTCTGCGGCCCCGCCCCAGTCTTGAGTCCTCTGGGACATTACACGCCTGCATGTCCTCGAAGTTCCCTCATGCTGGAGTCTGTGTGAGAATTTCATTTCAAGGCTGAATACTATTCCACGGTCTCATGTATTTTTAAAAAACCTCAGCTCATTCCCCTGTAGTATATTTTCCTGTAACTTGTTTGGCTTTATTCTACTGTGGGTTATTAGATGTAACTGGGTTATAACTCTTTTCCTCACAACTTTTGCTGTACATTTGTTACAACTTTGATAAATTGGTTTTAAGTTGACTTGGTCTAGTTCCAACCCATTTTCAGTGCACTAGAAAGAAGTCCTTTTTATTTTTTTTGGTACTGGGGATCGAACTCATGACCCCAACTTCCATCTCTAGCACTGTAGAGAAACTAAGGGAGACATGTTGTGCTCTAGTTTATCCAGTGCCCATGGCCAGTCCACCTAGTCTGTCCTGACAGAGGCCAGCAGGCACAGGGCACTGAGGAGCCTTCCTCCGCTGCTTGGGCTGCAGTGACTCAGCTCCAGCCGGTGACATCTGGCCTCCAAGGCCCTGTTTCCTGTCCCACCCCCCAGCACATCGTGAATCACCCCATCCTCAGGTTCTGGAAAGGCCCTGCGCAGTGTCTCTCAGCAGACAGCCGCTCTGGCGGTGCCTGACAGCTTTGCCAGGAATGTGAGTCTGTCGCTGGAGAGCGGGTGAGGGGATGGTGCGGGCTGTTGAGCAATGGCTGTGGGCTGCCACTGCGCTGGGTCCCCACTCCGCGTGTCCTGGGTGTGGCGTTGCAGTGAGCACTGTGAGGGCTCCTTCTGCTGCCCCCATCCCAGCCTGAGGCAGCTCTGGTGGGGAGGGGATGGGTGCCTGGGTGCCCCTGAGCGCAGTGTCCCCCATCCCAGTCCCTGAGGACGCTGTCAGGATTCCAGCAATGGGAAGGCTGAGAGGAGAAACCCATGCTCGTGAGTCACCCATAGGTGACCAGGCATCTTCTCTCCTGCAGGCAGCAAGGCCTGCTGGGGTGTGGAGAGGGCAGCAGCTGGGCCCTGTGTCCCCTGGACCTGCCCCATGGAGGCAGAGGTGCCTGGCAGGATGAGGCAGGGGGACAGAGGGAACCGGACGCAGCCTGAGATGAGCCCACAAGGACTTCGGGCTCTGGGTCCTGCTGGGGGTTCCAAGCAGCCATTCTTTGGGGGCTAATGCCACCAAAAGCATTGTGAGGAGCAATGCTTTGTCCGGCAGCAGGGACTCTGTGCTGTGTAGCTGGAGGAGGTGGCTCTCCTGTGGCCCCGGAGCAGTCGAACGCTGGGAAAGACCTGCTGGCGTTCCCAGGCTGTGGGCCTGGGAGGCGGGAGTTTCCCCCGTACAGCAGCCAAGTGCGTCTCACTTTGCTTGCTGTGCAGACTGGGAGGTGGAGCCAGGGAAGTCGGTCACCTTGGTTTTCAGGCTTTGTCCTTACAGCAGGTGGCTCTGGGTCACACCTTTTCCTTCTGCCGTCCCTGCCTGTGAGGTTCCTGGGAGCCCAGGCTCCATTCTCAGTAACTGGAAGTCGTGATGTGATCCCTGGCCTAGTGTTGGGACCGCACTGTACCAAGCATGGAGCCACTCACACCTGCCCTGCTGATTAACACCCTGAAGCACATGTGTCACTGTCCCTACCTGTGGCTGCTTGGGGTGTGGTGTGAAGCCAAGGTCTGGTGCTTACAGATAGAGAATTTATTTTAAATCTGGGCCTATGATTTTGTGCAAGTTATTTAAAAACTACCGACTTAAGTTACTTTGCCTGTGAAAAGTATGTCACTTGGACCTCCTGTGTCTTCATGATGAGATAAAGGATGAATAATCAAATCCCTAAGTAGAGATTTGCCAAGTTTGGATCCTTTTGCCTGTCCTCTATACTCCTCTTGAAATATTTCTTTGAGCTTTGGAATTTCTCTTTGATTCTTTCCTTTCTGTTCTGTGAGCCACTCTTTGGAGTCCTGGGGCGCCCTCAGAAGTTTGGGCTTCTGGTTTTAGGGAAATGGCCCCAAGGAGGAGGAAGTAGCATAGAGGGAATCTGTGCTTATGGCAACAGAATGATCGGATTCAAGTCTGAGACTCTGATAATCTGATACATGAAGAGACCCCTCAACTGATACAGGGACAGTGTGACATCTGCAGCCTCTGTACCCTGCCTCCCCAGGGGCTGAAACCCTGCATCTGCTGACATGCATGGTGGAGATGTCACCTGCGGTCTGAGGTGGGAGGAGGGGAGGTGGGATCCGGCAGAGATAGGACCAGCTCAGCCGCCCAGGCTTTTACAGGAGTCAGCTGGCCAGCAGAGCGGGGCGGGGCTGGGTGGACCATGAGCAGGAGCCGCACCAGGGGACACAGCGTTTGCTCCCTGCCTTCGAAGTTGGAATGTGCTCTTCAGTCTTCTTCAGTCAGGACTTGACTAGAGCACCGAACAAAACTCAGCGTTTAGAACATAGAGAAACACAAGGCCTCCAGATTGGGAAGGGAGAAGGTTTTAGATGACCTGGTCTCCTGTGTGGGAAAATCTGAAGACAAAAATGACTTAGAGCTAATAAAGGAGCTCATAAAGGCTGCAGGACATGAAATAAATAAGCAAAATACTTTGTATTTCCATGAGTATCAGTGAAGGCTCCAAAACTAGAATTAAGTAAGTCTCACTTATAATAATGTAAGAAGGGTGCAAAATGCATATTAATATGTACAACAGAAAAGTGCAAGACTCATGTGCTCCTGACTGCAAAGTGTCACTGAGACACTGAAGGAGACTGCAGTGGTGGAAGGTAGCTGGGGTCCACGGATTGGAAGGCTTAGGGATGCTGAGACACCCCACACTGACCCAGGTACCCCTTTCCCCCTCGGCAACTGACAAGATGACCCTGAAACTTAGAAAGGCAAGGAACTTGGAGTAGTCAAAACGATCCCACAAAGGAAAAATAAAGTTGGAGAACTCGGAACTCCCAATTTGAAAACTTATAAGGCAAAGTGATTGAGAGATTAGGACTGGCACAGAGAAGACAGACAGACAGGCAGTGAGATGGAGCCAAGATTCCAGAAAAAAATAAAACAACGTTGATTTTCAACAGTATAATTCACTGGAGAAGAAAAATGCTATTTTCAACAAATGCTGCTGGAAGGACTGGCTATCACGGATGCATAGTTAATTGAGTCTTTGCCTCGGGTCAAAAATCAACTCAAAACAGATCTAAGAAGTAAAATTAAAAGCAAAACTATGAAACTTAGAAGAATCTTAGAAGAACTATGCCCAGATCTTCTTCTTTGGATTAGGAAATAGTATCCGAGGTAGGACCACAAAGATCAAGCAACAACCAAAAACACAACACAAAACAAAACAAAATCCACAAAAGATAGATCGGATTCATCGGATTTATCACCATAAAATCCTTTGTAACTTTAAAGTGTAACAGAAAATGCCTCCTGCCCCAACCAGTATACTTCCATCTCTTAGTTGCTCAGGTAATAGTTCCTGTTGCAGTTCTGGTTGCTTCTGTCTCTTAGGAACTGCTGGTCACTGTGATGCATAGCTGGTCACTATGATGAGTGTTGTGTAAACCAGTCCCTAATTGACAAGCCCTGCTGCCTCTGTACTTCCTGCTTGCTCATCTCATATAAGTCCTAGAGCACCAGAGGTGAGGGCCTGATATTCTGGGAATGATCCTGGTCAGTGCCTGTTGACATAGATAAATCTGCCTCCAAATCCTGGGAGTCGTTTCGGTGTTTCTGCTTGCCTTGCGGTCCTCCCGGTCTCACTTCCTCCCTGGACATGGGATCTCTTCCTCTCACCATTAGATCACCATCCTCCATGAGGCTCACTGGAGCTAAGCTATTGACAACTCTTGGCCCTTCATCCTCCAGAGCTGAGGGTGAAATAACCCTCTTTCCTGTGTAAAGCACTCGGCCATGGGTATTTCATTATGGTAACCAAAGCTGGACTAACCAAAAGAAACGCTTCCTACCATCCTTCGCAAGCTACTTCCCCGCAGGCAGCAGCCCGGCGACCTTCAGGTGATGGAGCCCCAGCCCCACCTGACAGCCACATAAAGGATTGTGGGTAGGGTCCACCTGGCTGGGGCAATCACCCGCAATACACAGACAAAACCTTCTTTTATGAAGCCATTGTATTTAGTGTGGCTTCTTAGGTGACACTAGATAATCAGGACACTATCCATCCACCGCCTAGCAGAACATGCAGTCTGGCACGTAATGCTCACGGTTTTAAACCCTAGAGAAGCCTTTCAGAGTACTATTGAGTTAACTAAGCCGGATATTAAATGATGTTCACCTGATCGCCATCAGGCAAAGACACAGGAGTGAAAATGCTGGGCAAAGACTTTCCAGTATGGTAACAGTCATGGCCTCAAGCTAGGGAAATTGCTACCTTGCATTTTTAAACTTTCTCCAGTTAGTACAAAAGGGGACACACACGCACACACACACACACAGACACACACACCAGCTTTGTCTACCATGTCGAACACGTGTCCCACAAAATACTCCAGGCTTTGTATCTTTCTGTGCTAGGTAACGTGGAAATGCCTTGTTTCTTTCTAAGCATAAAGAGATCACTTTACCTGTCTAACAGAGGGCACGTGGTCGGCTGTACAGCTGTCTTGTCCGTTCCTTCCCTTTTGCTCTGTGCTAATCAGACTACTGTTCTTCAACCCAAATCAGGTAAGACTTTGGCTCAAGTTTAACTTCTGAGTCTTTCCTCAGAAATTCTCCATCTTGGGATTTAGCTCAGTGGCATAAGCGCTTGCCTGACAAGCGCGAGGTCGTGAGTTCGATCCCTGGTACCGAAAAAAAGAAAAATTCTCCATCTTTCTCTCCTGGGCCCTGGTCCATTAGGGAATATAATTCACAAGCTATAGATTTCACCTTTTTAAGTGTACAGTCTCAGGATTTTAATGCACTCACAAGATGTACAACCAGAATCACTATCACATCAGGACAAAGGTGTCCTCTAGCACTCACCCTCGCTGCAGCCATCTTCTTCCCCTTCCCTCGGAAGCTGCTGTGACTTTTCTCTGTGTGGATTTGTCCCTTCTGAATGCTCCAGGTAGATGGAATCACACAAGCTGAAGTCTGCACCTGGCTTCTTTCGCTTTGCGCAGAGCTTTCAAGTGTTCGTCATTCCTTCCCGTGGTAACATTCAGTAATCCATTTTATGGCTCTATGACTACTCTTGAGTCCGTTTATCAGTTAGTAAAAACTCAGGTTGTTTGCCTGTTGGGCTGTTAGGAACAGCGCTGCTATGAACATTCGTGTACAAAATTTTGTGCAGATCATTGTTTTCAGTTCTCTTTCACCCGTTCATTCCCAGGCAGGGCGTTGCTGGGTCACATGGAAACAAGACAGGTAACACTTGCAGGGGCTGCGCTACCGTTTCCCTGGGCTGCAGTCCTTTAATATTCCCACGTGCATGGAGTGGCAGCCCCGGTCTCCTCAACACTCGCTGAAATTCCCTTCAACATAATTTATTGATTTGTTTTTGGTCATCGTCATCCTGAGGGCAGTGAGGTGTTGTCTTGTTGTGGGCTAGACTGACACTTCCTTGGTGACTAAAGATACTGAGTCCTTTTTGTGCAAATCAGCGTGTGTCTTTCCAAACACGACCCCTTTCTCATTGGGAACTTCAGTGTTTTTGCTGCTGTTATGGCTGAGTTGTAAGAGTTTTTTTTTTTTTTTTTTTGTACTCGGAATTGAGCCTACAGCTTCATACTAAGCTACCCATCCCCAGCCCTTTATTTTATGTCCCATTTTAAGACAGAGTCTTGCTAAGTCACTAAATTGAACTTGTCATTATCTTGCCGTGAGCTTCCAGAGTGTTGGGATTGTGGGTATGTGCACTACACCCAGTGGAATTGTAAGAATCCTTTATATTCTGATTACTTGGTCCTTAGAGGCATGCCTACAAATACTTTCTTCCATTTTGTGAGCTGTCTTTTTACCTTCTTGATTATATCCTATTGCAATGGCAAGCAGAAACACCGAAGACACTCAAGATTTGAAGGCAGATTTATTTACATCAGTGGACACTGATTAAGATCATTCCCAGAAAATCAGGCCCCAATCTCTGCTGGTCTAGAGTTTATATGGGATGTGCAAGCAGGAGGTACAGAGGCAGAATGGCTTGTCAGTTGGGGATTGGTTTACACCGGGTGCATCACAGTGACCAGCTGTTTCTAAGAGGCAGAAGGAACCGGAACTAGAACAGGAACTATTACCTGAGCAACTAAGAAACTCAAGTATACTGGCTGGCAGGGGGGCATTTTCTGTTACAGGACATCTCCTTTCTTTTTAAATTTGCTCTCCTCACATGAGAATGACCTTAATCTCTTCCAAGGGCAGCGCCCCAGTGACCCAATGGTGTCCCACCAGGCCTGGCTCTTAAAGTCCAACCATGGCTCAGCAGCCCTGTAGTGGGACCCAGTTCCTATGCTGTGCCCTCCTGGGAAGCAAACATGCCCATGGCAGAACACTGACCCATTAGCTTGGGCTCCCCTACCTTGGGGATCTCAGGATGATCAGATGTATATGACAGCTGGGTCTCCAAGAAACCCACTTTTATAAAACGGAGGCAGAAGCGCCAGTTTCCCCTGTGACTTAGCATTGGAAGTTGCACCAATCTTTTCAACCCTACTTTTGCTCCTGAGGCTTGGGTGAGACCCACTTGGGGGATTAAGGTGCACAGGGACCAATATGCAAGATGCGTTTCAGTGGGGACTGTCTTGGGACACTACTGTGTAATTTAGTTTGCTGCTATTATTTTGCTGTTATTAATATTCTATAACAGAGTGTTCTTGTGTGAATCTCAGTTTATATTTCTGCTTGGAAACACATGCAGAAGACAGTGACCAGGTCCTCAAAGCATTCAGTCCAAACAGACACATGTGTTTATTAACTAATTGATTGAATGTCTTTTTGAGACAGGGCTTCGCTATGAGGTTCAAGCTGGCTTGAACTTGTCATTATCTTGCCGTGAGCTTCCAGAGTGTTGGGATTGTGGGTATGTGCACTACACCCAGTGGAATTGTAAGAATCCTTTATATTCTGATTACCAGGGCTGGCTTTCAATTCAAGGTCATCCTCCTGTCTCTGCTTCCTGAATGCTGGGATTACAGGCCTGAGCCACATGGTTTTATTTTAATGAAAAACGTGTCCCATGGAACACTGAGTCTCTGATTTACTGTGGAAGCAGAAGAGAATAGAGCTGTGCATTTTCAGCAAGTCTTTACTAAAAAACTGACCATGTCCAAGCAGTAGTGTTCATAATGCTGCAGGGGTCCAGGCCTTCATAGAGGAGAAGGAAAACTTTTCATAAAGCCTTTGAAATTGCCGAAAACCCTAGTGGAGAAAGAAGACATAACCTCCCACATGAGATGAGCTGTCATACACTTTCCCCCATGTTTTGGTTATGTTCATATTTCTTCCTTGGTTGACTAGTTGTATCTAACCCATGTTTCTGTCTGCTTTGGATTTTAGAATGTAATCAATACTGTTTTAGATGCACACATGTGCTTTACTCCATGCCCATTATTCTATTCTATTAAAATCTGCCAGGACAAGGAAAGAGTTTGAGTCTCCTCTCTGGTTTACTTTTATTTTAAATTTTATTTTAAAGAGAGTAAAACCAAAACAAAGCAGAATAAAGTCAATCAAAACAAAGCAGTGCAAGTGATACATGATTTCAAAACAAGATTCTAGGAAATCAACAAGGGTTGCCATAATGCCTCTTGCTATCTTCAGAATTGCTGCCTGCACCATCAGCCATAATAAAACCAAACAAAGCAGAGCAGAATAAAACCAATCAAGACAGAACAGTGAAGAAAACAAAACAAAATGGGACCAAACAAAACAGTGAGAACGATATCGGATTTCAAAAACAAGACAGAAGGGAATCCCTCATAGTTGCTTTTAATTGATGCTCATAATTTATGCTTTAGGCCTGCAAAGTCAATCAGACAGTGCAAGAATTAAGTTGTTTTTGTACCTCAGTTGCTATCAACTCAGCCTGTGATCCTCCAAATGAGCTGAGCACTTACAGCCCACGCCAGCTGGGTCATGGGAAGGGCGAATTAGCTTCTTGTTTCTCTTCCTGGCCCCACGTGGCCACTGCTTCTGGTTTACTTTTTAAGAAATATTTTGCTTTGAAAGTTTTATTGAAGCACAGTTGTACATATTCAGATCGCTTCACGAGGCAGTCTTAAAGAGTCCTTGTGGTGGGAGCCTAAGAAAACCCTGTGAGATGTGACAGCCCTACAGCGTATTAATCTCTTTCTTGTCGCTGGGACTAAATACCAGACATGTGGTTAAAGGAGGAGAGGTTTATTTTGGCTCACATTTCAGAAGTTTCAGTCCACACTCAAGGACAGAAATGGGGTAGCAGAAGGGCCTGGTGGAAGAGAATTTCTTACATCATGGTGGTCCGGAGCAGAGGAAGAAGGGAGGAGCTGGGAAGGAAGCTAGAACCTTCCGGGTCACACCCCCAGAATTCCCCATCTCCCCATAGCAAGCCAGCTATGGTGTCTCCGTGATCCAGTCGCCCTCCAAGGAGTCCAGCTGAACACATGGGGCTTTTGGGGGGACATCTGTATCTAAACCATAATAGCACCCTCCTTCCCACAAAAGTGATACTTTTCCCAGCCAGTAGAGACCAGATTCCCATTTCTGGGCAATCTGTCTTTCTTAAGGGGATACCCAAAATTAGGTGAAGGTGGGGGACCTTAGAGCAGGGTTTGCCCCTCACTCCAGGCTTGTGCTAGAGGGAAAACCAAAATTAGCATTTTTCCAGAGACAAACAGCTCTGAGGCTCACCCTAAAAATGATTTACTAAATGCTAGAAGGGCCTGGGCTGGCTAAGGAGCAGCATGCAGAAGCTGGGGGCTGGAAGTCCCTGCAGAGGCACGCAGCCGCTGGCCACACGGCACTGGCATAGCTCTCCACCAGTTCTGTTCCTGGAATCAGGACTGAGGTTTCTAGAAATTGGCAGCCAGGGCAGGCATCCTGGCTGCAAATACCCCTGATGGTTTGCAGCTGCCTGCGCCCTGTGGATGTCAGGGGGAGGTGGCGGGGGCGGGAGGGGAGTGGCTAGGAGCACAGAGGAGGTGCTTCAGGCAGCTTTCCTGGAGAGCCAGGGCCAAGCTGGCGTGGGGGGCAGAGTTCCAGCTGTGTGCTAAAAGGGCCCGAGTGCTGCTAGGCCTGGCGCGAGGCATGCTGGGACACTGGCAGCACTGCAGGAGCAGGGCCAGAGCGGGAAGGAGGAAGGAGGCTGAGCCAGCGGAAAGCCAGCCCAGGGCCTGAGAGCCGTGTCCCTGTTGGAGCTGGTGGTGGGGTGAGGGGAGCATTGTGCACCCGATTCTGGGTGGGGGACGCAGGCCACACGCAGTGATCTCTGTCTCTGTCTCCCGAGGGTGCGCAAGGCGTGGGTCGTTATGAACATAGGGTGGCTGCAGAAACTGAGGCTCGGTCTGAGGAGCTTCCCCAGCCACACCAGAGGGAGTGAGGTGGAGGCCGCGGCCCTTGGGTCAGCCCTGGGTGTCCCTAAGGAGCCCGGGGTGGTGCGGGGTGCTTTGGCATTGCTCTTGGTTTTCTTGCTGACTGGCCCCACATCAGAATGGCTGGGTGTGTGGGCCCCAGCCACTGGAGCATGCAACACTGCTCCTGTTACCCCTCAACTCTCACTGGCCATGAGCACACCCAGTGGCTGCCTCATCTCTGGTCAGCACACGAAGCCATGGTGGCGATGGCAGATATCTCCTCCTCTGGGTGGGGCTATAAGAAACGTCTGGAAACAAGCCCCAGGGTGGAGCCGACCAGGCAACATCACCCTTGCCCTCCCATATTGGGAGAAATAAATTTCCAAGCACCCTTTGCAAAAAAAAACGTCTCAGGGTCATGGTTACTTGATGCTAAACAGGTTGGGCTTTGAGAAGGCTGTAGCTTTCGCTGAATGCGTCTCAAAAGGCTTTTTTGGGGGAAGAGGGGGTGCTTTTTCTGATGCAAAAGTAATGCATTCCCTCAGGGGAAAGGACCTTGTCACTGTCCTTTTATTTCCATTTGTACCCACTGGAGCAGCTGCCCTTGGCTGATCATTTTCATGTCAGGGGCCACTTTGTCTCTTGGTGACTGTCAGCGGACTTTGAGGGCTAAGGTTAGTGGCTTGGGGTCAGTTAGTGTTTTAGGCTCTTTGTTTGGGGTTTTATAGCAGAAGGATAAAGCAAACACTAAACAGAAACAAACACTGTGGAAAGATAATCCCAGAGGAGAGAGGAAGGGATGATACCAGATCTGCTGCACAGCCCAGCAGTTTGGAACGGGCCGAGGTGGCAGAGGACCAGGAAATACTTAGCCGGAGGAGACAGGGTCGAGTTTTAAGAGCTTCTCCCTGACCTGTGTGGCGCCCGCTGGGTGGAAATCCCGAAGCGTTCGTGGAATTGAAATCAGGCTGAGCTGGCAGAGAGAAAACCATGACTGTGCTTGGCAGTGGGGGTGGCTGAGCTGTGTTGCTGCCTGAGCACAAATGTGCGAGCCCTGACCCCGAATCTCAGGAGAAGACCATACCCTTTCAGGCAATTAGGTTAAGGTGGTTATTTCAGGTGGACCCTAATCCCATGGGACTATGCCCTTGTAAGAAGAGCTGATGTGAATCTGTAATTGGAGCACTCTTGGAGGCTGAGGCAGGAGAAGCTCAAGATATTAAGCCTGACCTGAACAACTTTGCAACTTAGTGAGACTTTGTCTCAAAAATTAAAAAATAAAAAAGGGGTAGGGTAGTGACTCCGGGCAGAGGTCCTGGGTTCAATTTCCAGTACTGGAAAAAGGGAAGAAGAAAAAGAAAAGAAGAAGACAGAGAAAAAAGAAAGAAAGAAGTGAAAAACAGGGAGGAGGGAGGAAGCCAGGGTACAGACACTCAGGTACGCAGAGGGCCTGCGATGTGAGAACACAGGAAGCCAGAGAGTGAGAGCTGGGAGGAGCCAAGCCTGCCCACACCTTGACCTCTGACCTCCAGCCTCCAGGACAGGGAGAGAAGAGATTTCTGCTGTCGAAGCCCCCGGGCCAGTGGTGCTTTGTAGGGCACACAGGGACGGACGCTCACGCGTTACCTTGACAGAGGCTGGGGAGAGGTGTGTTTGGCCATGAGCCTTCATCTTGTCTGTGAAGGCCTCCTGCTGGGCAGCTTCTCTTTTCTCTCCCCTTTTAACCAAATCGTACATTATCACCTTGTTTTGCATCTTGTTCGGCTCCTCATCCATGCATGTATGATTTTGCGGCTGGCCTGAAAGCTGCAGGACCGTCCCACAGAGCTGCCCGTTGCTTTGGGAAGGTCGTGCTCACCAGGCTCTGATGCCCTTCGGGCCCAGGCTGCCCCGAGTCTGCGTTGGATTTTGGGACCTTCGTGGCTTCTGGTCTTGGCTTGTCTGCCCAGACACAGCTGTTGGCTGGGAAGCTGTGGAACAAGGTCCTTGGGCTTCCGTCAGCCTTGATGGTGGAGACCGGGCTGCAGCTGCCCTGGGAGCACTGTGGCTGGGTCCGGGGGCCGGGGGTAGGGACGCCACACCTGAGGCGCACGTGTGAAAAGCAGGGGCAACAGGGGAGACGTGGAGAAAGCAGCCTGCCCTGCTCCCGGAAGGAACCCTGGGAGCCGACACACAGACCAGGGTAGACTGCGGGTTGTCACCAGTCAACTGGACCAGTGATGCTCAAATAGGTTGTGCACATTACTCCCTGAGAGAATGTCAAAGACTCCCTTCCAGGAGGCTGGGTGGGGCAAAGGCCTTCCCAGCCACCCCTGCCTCAGTTTACCTGCTTCCATGGTGTTGTATCTCTGTGACGTAAGAAGACTGGTTTCAAAATTGGAGTATTCCTGCCTTGTCTACAAATTTCAGTGCTAGCTTCTCTGGAAAGGAGAAAGGTAGATATAATGAAAATAAATAGTATAAATGAATATTAATAAAATAATAGAAGATGGAGAATCACAAAAGCAAAAGTGCTTTTAAAATTGGGTAGAAGAAAAAAACATGTTAGCTTTCCACTACTATGACAAATAGCTGAGGTCATACAGTTAGAAAGAGGGGAGGTAAGCCTGTAGCCTCCCTGGGTGCCAGAGGAGGTCCTGCCGGCCAGGGAGAAGCGCAAGGAAGCCCTGTCCCTCCTGCTCCCCCAACTGGTAAGCAATCTGTGCTACGCAGCCTGAGATGGTAATAACGGAAGCAGGGGAGCAGCCTGCCGTTTGTGTTGACTGACTGAAGCCTGGGGACCATAGTCTAAGCAATTATAGTAGTGACTGTGGTTCTTTCCTATCACTGCTTTATTTCAGTTTGCTGTTCTGTTTCACTCACTTTAAAATAATAATAAAAAATTACCAACAGAGTGAAAAGAAAGCCTACAGAGAGGGAAAAATTTTAGCCAACTGTCCCTCAGACAAAGGACTTCTGTCTAGAATATATATAAAGAATTGAAAAAGTTCAAGCCCCCTAAATTCAAAGGCCCAATCCAAAAATGGGCCTCTGAGATGAGTACATGCTTCTCAGATGAAGAAAGACAAACGGAAAATGAATATATGAAAAAATATCCAAAAGAAGAGGGGCAGTTTACTCCAGCTCACGGTCAGGGAGGTCGAAGCCTGGGATACTGGGGCCACTGGTTTTGGACTTGAGGTGAGACAGACCATCACATGTAAGTGCTCAGCGGGGCAAGGCTGCTTATGGCAGCCAGGTCATGACAGAGAGAGAGGGAGAGACCAGAGTCCCCCAGGCCCTGAGAAAGGTGATTCCCGTGACCTGACCTAAGGCCCACCAGAAGGGCCCACCCCTTAAAATGGCTGTCAGCTCCCAATAGTGCCACGCTGAGGGGCTAAGCCTCTAGCACAGGTGCCTTTGTGGACATTTTTGACTCCAACTCTGTTCCCAAGGCTTTTGTCTATCTCACCATGAGAACCACGTTCAATCCATTTCCAAGTGTCCCCAGTGTTGTAACTCTTTTTAGCGTTGCTCAAAGGTTCAAGTCCAAGGTCTCCTCTGAGACTCAAGGCAAACCAAGCTGTGAGACCCTGTAAGAATCAAGTTGCACACTTGGTTTTGGGCATGGCACAAATGCTTCTATTCCAAAAGGAAAGAATAAAAAGGAAGGCTTGGACCAAAGGGAGACTGAAACCCAGCAGGGCCAAGATTAAATCCTACAGTCCGAGGTCTGGCATCTGGACCTCACTGTGGTTTGACGTGAGCTCCCGAGCCTCGGACGGCTGCACCCCTGTGCCCTGGTCCACCTGGCCATGCTCTTGTGCTGGCTCCACTTGGTGCCTGCAGCTTCCTGCTGATTCTTGGCATCTCTTCTCCCGTGGGGTCTCTACTGCGCTTCAGCTTTACTCTCCCAGCTCTGTGCGTCACCCTTCAGGAGCTGCTTACAGGGACTCAGACCCTGTCACATATTCCTGTCCTCCTCTGCAATTGGAACGCAGCCCCAAGGGCCCCAGAGCTCTTGCATGTGGAGAGGAAACCACCAAGAGGCGTATCTCACAGTGGCCAGGAGATGAAAGAAAGAGGTTGGGATGCCACTCCTGGACCTCTCTCAATGGTTCCGTGACTTCCCAATGTCGCCAAGCTTGGGATCAAGACTTTATTTAACACATGGGCATGGAGGAACATTTCAGATCCAAACTATAGTAACATGGAAACACTGTCATAAACAATCAAAGGAGGGTTTGTTGCAATAACAAATTAAAAATAATTGGACCTGTAAACATTTCCCCCAAAGTTAGGATAGACAAAGAACACTAGTAAGACAGAAAACTGGCTCAGATGCAAATCGCAAAAGAAACAGAGTTAAAAGACAGAAGGAAGAAAAATACCCATGAAGCTGAAGAGGAGCTAAGTGAATGTAAAACATGATAAATGAGGCTCATAAATACGAAGAGCTAGGAAAAACATGGAAAAATAAAACCTGTCAACTTGAAGATTAGCAAGATAGATATTAAGAGGGTAAGAAGGCAAAAGGGAAAATAATTACAAAAAGCATAAATCATGACCACAGACTATATCAAAACATGGTGGAATTACAAAGATTGGAGTGTTCTTAAAACAGAATAAACACATCCTCAAAGATTAGGGAACAAAAACAAACAAACTGCAAGAAAAAACTGAGCAGGAAGCCAGCAACTGGAAGATCCCAGCTGGGACAGCCTGACTCCAAAGCTCTGCCCGGGGAAGCCAACCTGAGCAGGAAGTCACTTTGCATACCATTTGTCACCACCTGGTTAGCATACAGATGGTGCTGGTTGTTCAGCCAGGTCAGGATACCCAATTTCTAAACATCTGTGAAGCTGTTCTGTAGATGTGAGTCACATTTACACTCGGTTGACTGAGAACGAAGCACTGGGTGACACTGGGTGGGCCTCAGGTCTCCAGAGCCAAGACTGAAGTATCCTGAACAAGAAGAGAGTGTGTGTGTCAAGACTGTGAGACGAAAACCATGCCTGGGGCTCTGGCTTGCTGGACTTCCTCTGTGGATCTCAGACTTCAGACGGACTCAGACCCGGGTCTGTTAGAATCACCGCAGCGAGGTGTGCATCCGCAGGTACCCCAGCCTCATGGGGGATGTGAACTTCCTGCTCTCCTTTGCCCTGGAGCCCTGACGTCAGTGTCAGTTCCCCACCCGGTTCTGTGTCTGCTGAGGAATTGGGTATAAAGGGCTCTGAATGCATTTGTGCATTCATTTTGGAGTCAAGAGAACAGACTAGGGGTAGAATACCAGGGGAATGGCAGAGCCTTCTGAAAGTTGGGAGCATAGGAAAAGTGGAGAGGAAACCACCAACATTCAGTAACTCAACAACCCTCGGGAGGGCTGGGCACTGGAGGGCAATGAGCCACGGAGGTGGGGCCCATGGTGCTTGGCTGGTCACCTGGGAGGCAGGTGGCGATGGAGGCCAGGGCGCTGTGAGTCCAACACTGTGTTCTAGAAGGCTCGAGTTTGCAGCTGGCAGCTCTGTAGCTAGGTTTTTTTTTTTTTTTTCCCAGAACTTTTTATTTAACAGAGTGGCTACTAAATCAATATAATGACTATTTAAAAATATCTTTTTTGTGCCAAGGGAATACTTAAAAAAAGAAAAAAAAGGCCAACGCTGTAACCTAAAAAAATTAAGTTGCAAAATATCTGAGAAGCAGGACTGATTCTGAAACTCAAAACCACAAATTAAAATTGTATGGGAAGAAGTGTTACGGATGAGTCTGACACAGAGGCACACTTGTGTCAGCAGCGACTGAGCCAAGAGGAGATTTAACACCTTTGTGTTCCTGGTGGAGGGCCCTGTGTCCCTGGAACTCCCTGCAGCCCTTCTTGCTAGCACGAGAGATGCCCCCAGGTCACTGGGTGTGTGTGTGTGCTGGGGTCACTGTGTCTGCAGCAGTGAAGAGCTCTCTTCCTGACAGCTGTGGAAGTCATGGGCTGGGAGACACATTTGTCTTTGGGCAGCCACCGGGACCTTAGAGTCACTGCTCTGAGGAAGCTTTGTGGCTGTTCCATTGGGACACACCTAAGTTTTTATGGAGTCAATGAGTAACTTTTTGTTTATTAAGCTGCAGAAACAGCAGGGCTTGTTTGTTATCAAGCACAAGCTAGCCTATCCTGACTAATATGAGTCCAATGAATGGTTAGAGTTGTATGTAACCACCACCATTAACTACTTAATCTAAGAGTCTACCTGCCTCCATTAGAAACCCTCTTTTCTTTACCAAATAGCTTCCCTGGCAAGACATTTGGAACATTTTGAACTTGATCCTCAAACCACTGTTCTTCCCATCACCTGCTGTGTCTGTGTATCATGCTGCCACAGGCCCTCGCCTTTACTTAAAACATTTCGCTTGTCAGGGCTGCAACCCTCGTCTGGATTTTTCTTCTCTGCCCAGCATCTTTTCTCATCTTGCACTGGACTTAGAATTTGGTTGGGAATAAATACTTCGTTCTTTACTGTGTTCACAAAACCCGCCACCTTCAAAGACGTGTTTCAGCACCTTCCAGCCCTCGGGGCTGAGCCCTCAGCTCCATGTCCACCAAGCTGCTGGGTGACGCCCGCTTCTGCAGCTGCTCGCAGCCGTGCTGGCCGGTGAGTGGTGCGGTTGTCTTTTCTGCTCTGCAGTGAGCCGTGCCTGTGACTCGCTGGAGGATTTGGGAGGCAGACTTTCAGGATCAGAGGCGGGAGACACCACAGGGAGCACCTGCATGGTGAATCGCTGAGGGGCCTGGAGCTTCTCAGTCCAAGAAGCTGGAAACCACAGAGCGGGAGGCTCAGGGATTCTGGTCTGAGGCTGATGGCCTGGCTGCTCCCTGCAGTCACTGATGTGAGCCTCAGTTGGGGAGGGGACATCCACTTCAGCTGCGGTAGCTGCAGACGGGCTTGCTGAAGCAGAGCGGAGATTCCGTCCGACAGCTGACTTCCTCTTTCTTCCCTCCCCTTGGACCCATCGCTTGGTGCCCCTCACGGTCAGTGTGGGTCCATCTGCTCAGGTGGTTGGCCCACACCCCAGTCATTTCTGGAAGCATCCACAGACATACCCAGCCAAGGTGGCATGTCACAACGAACCGTCACCGTAAGGACGCAGAGGAAGACAACATGGACCTGGCCCATATGGCATTCGAGGACCGCTGAGTTACCAAGACTGTCTCTCCTTATCTCTTTGGTAAGCTGCAGAGCGCAGAGTGTCTCATCCTCCTGAGACAGACTTCCTGCCCTCACAGCTCTCCAGTCGGAGCTTGGAGTTGAGTCTCAGCCTGTGGAAACACAGCGAGGTGGAGCCATCAACCGCCACGGAGCTCACCGCTGTAATGCACAGAATGGACAAATAAGAGCGGCCTCATGGTGCCCCTGTGGAGAGGACGCGCCTCCATGGCGTCCCAGCTCTTTCCTTCTTTTGTCAGTGGTCGATTCACTTAATATATTTGACTGAGCTTCTGGGCTGCCAGCTTGCTTCTAGAGGCCTGCAAGGAGTTTGGAGCCAGAGCTGCTTCCCTCGTGGTCTCTCTCCCGGTGTGTGGCTCTGGGAGAGGCGGGCAGCATTTTCTTCTCACGGTGGACTCACGGTATACAAGTGACTGCCTCTGGACGGGGTGACCAGGGAGGGACACACCCTTTTCCCCCAGCCTTCTAGAACAGGGTCAGGCGCTGGCGGCTACTTGCATAGACAGGGAACCTCTGTCTCTTTGATTCTTTGCCTCTGGAGAGGGGTGGAAGGTTGCTGGCTGGAGACACTCCTGCCTTATACCGGCAGCACCCCTCTTGGGGTCCTGTCCCCCTTGGGGTCTCCCAGACCTGCAGCCTTCTACCTTGATACCGCCCGGGCAGGGGCCAGCTAATGTCCCTACTCAGTCATGCCCCTCTCCGTGCTCTCACTCTCCCTCTGTCTCTGCTTTCCTGATTGTGCTAAGAGAATAAGAGCATTTATTGCACAGGGCAGTCACGACATGCAGACAAGTAATTTAGAAAATTCCCAGTGCTTGCCTGGGATTTAGAGACCGGAAACATCAGGGCCGTTTAATCAGTGCTGCTGTCTTCACCCGTGTGCATGGCCCAGACATGGCCGGTGTTGGCACAGGCAGTGCTGAGTCTGCTGTTCCTCAGAGGCCACAACCAGGGATGGAAAACTACTCAACTAATCCCTTCCCTTCCCTTCTCTCTCTTCCTCGGTTCCCTCACTCTCTTTCTCTGTCAAAGTCTCACTATGGAGTCCAGGCTGTCATTTAACTCACTAGGTAGCCCAGAGTGGCCTCAAACTCACGAGATCCTCCTGCCTCGGCCTCCCACCAGCTGGGATTATAGGTGTTTGTCACCACACCTGGCTATGTGAGTTAATTTTAGTGTAGTTTAGTGATGCCCAGTTATTTGAAGCAAGTCTCAACAATTCATGAATGTCTGTTAAACACGAGTGCTATGGTCCAGATCGCGAATGTCCCCCCAAAGCCTCATGTATGCAGAGGAGAGGCTTTTGGAAGGTGACTGCACCATGGGGCGCTGTGGCTGACCTGGTGTTAGGAGATGGCGTCTCTGGTCGGAGGAGGTGGTCACCGGGTGTGACCCGGAAGGTGCCTCTCTCTCTCTTCCTGGCTCCTCCCTTCTGCTTCCGGGCCGCCATGGTGTGAGCAGCTTTTCTTCTGGTCACTTTCTTCCACCACGGACTGAAAACTTGAGCCAAAATAAACATCTTCCTTCTCCTGTCATTGGTGATTTTCAGTCATTGTTTCTCAGAGATGAGAGAGTAACTAAGACAATGAGGTCAACATCCCCCATTCTCCTGGAGACTCTGTCAGGGATTTTGAATTTTGCCCCATGCTTTTCCCACCCCTGTGGATGACATGGTTCTGTTGGTAGAGTTGGCCGATTCTCATGTCTTCAGTTGGGCTAATTTTCCTGGACAAGCCCAATTCGATCACAATATGGCATCCTTGTCCCATATTTCTCTATCTGATTTCTAGGCATGTCAATCACAATTTAAAAGGAATCTTTTATTGCATTTGATTGGTATTGTTATCCCAATAATGCTGGCTTCAAAACCGAGGGCTAAAATATTTTCTTTTCTTCTTTTATCTGGTAGGAGTTATGCAAAATTGGTATTAGTCTTTCCTTAAAAAGTAGGGGGCTTCACCATGGAAAAGCCAGGCAAATCTTGAGTTTCTTGTGCTTTGAAACTTCAATGACAATGTCAGTTTCTCCTTAAGGTATACAGTTATTAAATTTATGGTTTTCTAGGTTGATAGTTGGTAGCTGTATCTTTTAAGCAAAGTTTTCATTTCATGTAAGGTTTTGTCATAAAGTCATTTATAACTTTTTAAAAAAATCTCTTTGGTGTCTATGCAGCAGTTATGTTCTTTCTTATCCTGGTAATTTATGTCTTCTACCTTTATTTTTTCTAATCAGTCTGGCTAGAAGCTTATCAATTTATTGATTTATTTCCTGCAATCAGTTCTAGTTGCATTCATTTCCTCTTTCCTGTCTATTTTCTATTTTGTTAACTACCATTACTCTCCTTAATAGATCTTCCTGTCTGTTTTGGACTCAATTTGTTCTTCTTTTTTTGAGTTGCTTAAGTTGGAAGTTTGCTGGAAGTGGTATCCATAGCTGTAATCCCAGCACTCAGCAGGTTGAGGCAGGAGGATTACCACCCATTTGAGGTTAGCCTGGCCTACAAAACAAGACCTTGTCTCAAAAACAAAATAAGAAGCAATACGAAAGGCCCAGAGACCTCCACCACCCACCTGTCTGAAGGGGGCCGAAAACATGACAAGACAGAGAAAGAGCAAAAGGTCCCCAACTGCGGAACCAGGGAAAGTGAGTCCAACAGAGGTAAATGCAGAGGAGGTGAGAGCAGCAAACCTGTAATGTCAGAGACAGCCTCATTGGAAATAAAGAAATACATCCGTGACCTCATCGTTGAATTTAAATCTGAAATTCTAACTCAGGTGAAGCAAGATATAAGAAGATTAATAAAGTCCTGGGTAATCCTCAAGTAGACACAAATGAAAGAATAGAGGAACCCAGAGAAAGGGAAGAAGGCTTTGATGAAGATTATAAACAAAACCTAGAATATATGAAACAGATCCAAAGAGAATATCAGGAAATTAAAAACTCCACTGAAACCTGGCAAAACCTTTTAACAGAAACTAAAGACAAACTTTCAAAACTTGAAGATAGATTTGCAAAGTATGATCGTGAAAGGAAGGATCTCTTAAAAATAACAAGGAACCAGGAAGCAATGATACAAAGGCTAGAAGATGACAAGAGGATTTATAACCTAAGAATAAAATATGTGAATGAAGATGCAGTGACAAATACAAATGAAATAAAAAGTCTATTCACAGAAATAATTAAGGAAAACTTCCCAAACATAGGTAACGGAAGTGAAGTTCAGATAAATGAGGCATATAGAACTCCAGCCAGCTACAACCAAAACAGATCTACACCCAGACATATAATAATCAGGATCCCAGAAATCCATCACAAGAACAGAATATTAAAAGTGGTCA
>PVLA01006933.1:0-114050 GCA_004027455.1 Hydrochoerus hydrochaeris
CCATCCCTGCCTCTCCCTCATTCCCCTTTCTCTCCTCCTCCTCCCCTCCCCTTCCCTCCCTCCTCTCTCCTCTGAATGAGCAAGCTTTTGCCTCTAAAAGTCACAAGTAATGTGAGAGAGGGAGAGAGAGGGGGAGGGAATGAGGGAGGGAGAAAGAGAGAGAGAGTGCCGAGACCAGCGGAAGGCTGGAGCAAATCTGGCCCAAGCCCTCGGAGAGGACTCTTGATGCTCTGACCACCATTTGCCGCCGAGGCCTCGCCCGAGGTGAGTACACCGCCCCCTCCCCGCGTTGCTCGCCTCTCGCGGCGTCCAACCCTTGCCCAAACCCAGAGAGCCACCCTTGAATAATCCTGGGAGTGGGGTTGCAGTGGGGTGGAGATTGGTCCCAGCCCAAGGTCCAGATCAAAAAGGATGCTCCCTAACGGAAGCGTGGACCTCGCTTGAGCCCAGCACCTTGCGCGCCCAGCCGGGTTCCGAACCCGCAGCCACCGAGGCTGCCCGCGCGCCGGGAGCTCCCGCTCCGCCGCGAAGCGAAGCTGCGCACCGCGCACCGGGAAAGTTTAGCAAGGTGGGGGTGGCGCAGCCTCGCCTTTCCCTGGATCCTAAACCGGGAACCTTAGACTTGTGCAAAAAATGGACAGCTTTCCCCTTACCCCAAAAAATGACTTTAACGAAAAAATTGTATGTAGTCCAAAAGATTATTGGATTACTACGTCTGATCAGCTGCTGCTGACCTACCAATAAGCGTTTCAAACACACACGCACATCCACGCGCCCCTCCCGCGCGCGCAGACACACGCCCCGGGGGCTGTGTGTGCAGTGAGGCCGGCAGAAGTTACCAGGAATGCAGGGGAGTCGCGGGGGCTCCCGAGTGTGTAAAGCCCGCGTCCGGCCCCCTCTGTGTACGGCGCACGGGGAGCGGGGGGTGAGGGCGGCGGCGCGCGCCGGCGGGGCGTTTTCTCGGTGTCCGTGTGTTCCGCGTGTTGTCAGCTGGCTCTGGTCTCCAAGCGCTGAGCGTTGCCAAAGGCGCGGGCCAGCATCCACCATCCACCTCTGCAACCTAGTGGCGAAACAGGATTCATTTGTTCGGTGCAGCGCGGTGACGACCTAGAAGAGACTCGAGTGTGGTTAGGTCGGGGCCCCTGCCAGCCGTTACACCTGCAGCAGATGGCTCAAGTGGGAGAAAGGTTTTGTTTGACCGGATCAAGGAGGGAGGAGGGGAAATCGTGAGCCTCGCCCCACTCAAAAGAAGTACCGTAGGGCTCCAGAGAAACGAAAGAAGCCATCTTCCCATTATCACAAGCAACAGTGCTGCCGCCATGCGTGGGTGAACTTGGACTCCTAGTGACCTTGGTGCCCGGGCCCAATGAAGATATGGTCGCATTTGAGGTGCCAATACTTTGAGATGCATTTTAGATGAAATGCCTTCTCCTCCTTACAGGCACGAGCGCGCGCGCGCACACACACACACACACACACACAGGGAGAGAGAGAGAGAGAGAGAGAGAGAGAGAGAGAGAGAGAGAGAGAGAGAGAGAGAGAGAGAGACTCGTACAGAAGCACACAAGTGTCGTTGGAGCTCTACTCTCTGAAGCCAAATGTCAGTGAGCCAGTGAGCCCCTGCAGACTCCGGGAAAACTGAAAGGAAGGCGCCCGAAGCGTGGGTAGCCCTAGTCCTCTCCCCAGGAACTTCCCCCAGCGCTTGCCAGCCTCCACACTCCCTCCCCAGAAGGCCGCCTCGCCCGCCCCAGGCTCTAAACCTCCTTTCGGAGTACTATCCTGCGCCTTTCCGATGAATATCTCTACCCTGGCAGCCCTGCCTGCCTTCCCGCCCGCTGCTCCACAGGCCGAAGAGGAAGTATCCACACCCTCCCGAGCAGGCCCCCGGGGAGGCTAGGTGTGACAAAGAGCGTGCAGTCGAATGACAGTTCAGCCTGCTTTAATGCTGTAACTCTCTTACTAAATAAGAGAAATAAAAGGAAAAACATATCAAGGGGGTTCCTAAAGAGCTGGAACGCCTTGGTCACCCATGATACACCCCATTCTACTCATTGTAATACTACTTCCATTCTGCCTAATATGTAGATTATACAGTCATAGTTCTTGTGAAATAAGAAGCAGTTCCACTGATCTAATCTTCTGTTCCATTCCAGAAACATTCCTTCAACAAGGCCTCGATACTATGCTAATATTTTGGCAGTGATTAGTGTGCAGAGAAATTCCACCATTTTTGACAGCTCGGTTCTATTTTTTTCTATGCTTTAATGACAAATGCCAAATCAACAGTTTTTAGAGTAAAATCACAGACTAGCAGGTAAGAACCCATTCTAGCTCAGATGCTGATCACTGATGAACATCCTGCATCTTAAAATCTCAACAGGAAAGGGGGAAAAATGTAACCCATGCATCTTGCAAGGAGCTTTTAATACCCAGAAAAACCTTTGTACAGGGTTTGGCTGAAGATTATTTGTTTCATGCCCAGTGTAATTTAGGGGTTTTTTTTTTTTTTGGTAATCATTTTCCTTTCCTATGGAGGTTTCATTTTTCTCAGACAAAGTTGACTCTGAAATGCAGTAGAATGCAGGATTCATTGAGATAGATGTCATGAGAATGTCCTATTTTATTCATTATTAGTAGTAATATGGCTTTATTCATGCATCATACAAAGGAGTCTATCTATTATCAAACACATTTGATCCACTGCAGGAAAATATTTTTAAAAATAAAGAAAAAATACAAAACTGAATCGAGGAGAAGACTTCTTGAACCAGTTAGGCATTTAAAAAAAAAACAATAAAAGGAGAAGATAACTGATCTAAAACTCATGCTTTAAGGCCATTAAGAGCTTCCCATTTCATTTAAACAAAACAGAATTAGCAAACTTTGGCAGTTGTTGGGTGTGAAGACAAAAATTTAGCCCTCACAAAGCTCATTCAACACACTTTAGATCCTAGTTGCCATCAGTATCTAAAGCCTATGAAAAATAATTCCCAAGATAAACTCTTGAACTTTGAGTGGAAAGTCTTGATGTTTTTAATTCTAGCATTTGTTAAGGACTATTTTAAATGGAAATCTGTAGACTGCAAACTAGTTCAGATGATCCAGTCGTTGGGGGAGGAGAGGGGGCAGAACATAGGCTGATATTTGAGCAAATTGGTACCAGATCATACCCAATTAGGATTCTGAGGCCCAAGCGGGGCTCAGCCCCAGAAGCTGGCACCGAGAAAGGATGGATACAGGGAACTGGGGGCAGCTGAGTTCCCTGCTTCTCCATCTGCTACTGGACCACCTATATATAGACCATCTCCTTTCCAGAAAATTTGGCTATTTGCTTTCACAGAAAAGATTCACGCGACAAAGTGACTTTGGAATACACGATTTGGCTTTTTCTGTCCTCATTCTTTATCAGGCCTCACCCACCCCTGGCACCCTCAGATCTTTCTCAACAGGAACTAAAACCCAAGGTGTTATGATGCATGATATGTTCAGCTATCATACGTATCTCAAAGTGTGACTGAGATACATATCCTTGGACAGACATGCCTTAAACACGTATGTTAGGTCTCAAAAATATCACTAGCATTCCAAATTTGCCTTTACCCCAGGGTTGATGTTTGTAAAACCTTAATTCTTAAGGAAAAGAGTCCAAATCTCAGCCTCCGGTGGCGGCAAGGTCGCTGGCATTGCCCATGCGGGACCTGCAGGAGGGCACAGCCTCTGCGCCAGCCTTTTGCGCCTGGCATTGTAAAACCAGCTCTTCTGCCAGGGCTGAAAGTGGGGTGGTGGTGTAGAGGCCTGGGGCGTCAACCCGAGCCGTCAGAGCTCCAGTCTCTGCCCGCGTCTCAGCAAACCAAGGGGCCGCGATTAAGGACGCGATGGGGGGGAGCTTTTCCCCAAGTAGGGACCCTCGTCCACCTGGAGGGCGTGCTGTGCATGCACGCGCATCGTCTTTCTGGAGTCCCTGGGGGACCCGAGAAGCTGTGGCTCTGCGCTCCCTGGAGCGAGCACACCTAGGGGGCTCCCCAGAGTCTCCTCCCAGGTTCTTGCAGCCGTCTCCGGAGACGGCAGCCCCGACACCCCGACGGCTCTGGCGCGGCACCCGTGCGGCCAGTAGGTGTCGCTGTTTCCTCGCCGGCGGGAGCGGGGAGCCCCGCGCGGGCCCCGGGTGCCACTCGCCTGGGCGCGGGCCCCGCTCCCCGACCCGGAGTTCCAGGGAGGAGCCCTTCGCACCTCGAGCCCCTTCCCAGAAGCGAGCCTTTGCTCCCCTGGCCGCGACCGCAACAGCGACACTGGTCGGCCCAGGGGCGCGCCTTCGGGGAGCAAAGGGGAGGTGGATTTGCAGGGGCTCAGCGCCAGGCCCCGATGGAAGAGGCTGCTCCCGCGCCTTCACCTCCGCGTCCCTTCAGTCCCCCAGTCTGGCGGCGGCGGGGTGCTGAGCGCATCCTGGAAAATCCCCAAGCTGGGGGATGCAACCCGGGTTCTACGCTGCCTTCAAAAATAAGCCGGAGGTAGAAACCCTAGCTTAGTGGGAGCTAGTTACAGGAAGAATGGTTTGGTTTCATATTTAGGAAGGAGGGAAGGAAGGGAGGAAGGAAGGAGGGAGGGAGGGAGGGAGGAAGGAAGGAAGGAAGGAAGGAAGGAAGGAAGGAAGGAAGGAAGGAAAGCAACGCGCCCTGGGCCTGCACACACGCGCGCGTAAACTACACACAGTCTTGCACACACATTTGCACGCAGCAAGTCACGGTACAGATCTGCACTGTCGCCCCTCCCCCAGCCTAAAAAATGAGTCAGTATTGGGGCTGGGGCCCGTCTTCCCCCCAAGTAGTAATCCTCTTTGGAATCCTCTTTGGAAACCTGGCGGTTTGCACGTCCTCGAATCTATATTCAAATGCTAGGGACTTGGAATTCTGCGCCCTTCTTGTCGTCCTGTGGCTCCTGCCTCGGCCTCAGTGTGCCGTGAGAGATTATTCATCAGAGGCGTCTTTCTGTGTGCGCCTTTCACAAGGAGGGCGTTTGACTAATGCAGACCGAGAGGGACACCGACAATGGATATATCCGATAGGTGACTGGAGATTTTATGATAATTCGAATTGTTGTGTCCCAAAGAATCAATGCTCTGATTTGAAAAGGGGAGGAGAAAATGGCACTGAATACACGAGCCCCCAAACCTGTTAGTAAAAAGAATTAGCATGCAAAATAGGACAGCCTGTGCACTCAGATTTATGTTTAAAATTATACTTTTAAGTCAAAATGTTGCAGTAATTGTTTTTTAAAAACTAATACAATTTGAATTTTTGGTAAGAAGTATTCAGTTCGTAAAGAGGGGTGGGTGGGAATGAGAGGAATGAAAGCAACTGTCTCATTTCAAGACCAAAGTCTACCGGGGATCCTTCCTGGCCTGGACCCTGGGCCGCGACCCCACTACTGTATCTCCCCCCCCCACTACTGTATCTTGGCGTGCACGGAGCTGACTTAATTTCCAAGGTGAGGGCCCCAGCATCATCGTGAAATGTCCTTTTGCTAAGTTTCATTAACAACAGCCTCCCTTCTGTTAAGTCCTATATCCGTGACACAATTTTAAATCAGTATTTCTCGCCAGGATGGCAAATTCATCATTGGGTGACAGTGGGCCGTAGGAGCACATCTAATTGAAGGTTGTGAAGTTCAGAGCGGTGAGATTTTTTAGCTTGAAAAGTCCAAGTCAGATTTTGGCGATTTCTTCCCTTCCCTTGGCTTCCCCACCTCCTCCTCGGGTTTCTCTTTCCCCCTCAACCCTCTGGGCTCTTTTTCCTGCTGGTCCTCGCACCTCTCTCTCCTCTTCAGCGCTTCTTTCCTTCTCGCATCCTGTCCTCTCCTCCTCTTTCTCCTTCTCTCCCTCCGTCTCCCCTCCAATACATTGTCTGATTCTGTCCGTCCAGTTAAGGGAAAAGTAGCAAGTGGGAGGCCCCGTCCCCCGCGCGCAGGGCGCTTTGGGGAGGTGTCGGTCGCTGTCCGGTGACCGGCCCAAGTGGTGGCCCTGGGCTCAGGGCGCACGGCTGGCCGGCGGAGGAGTTGGGGTCTGCGAGGTTGCGGGGCTTATTCAAACACCACCCGCTGCTGCCGTGATTCGCAGGGACTCGGCGTCCATATGGTAATGCGGGACGGGGGAGGGGGAGGCGCAGAGAGGAGGGGAGGAGAGGATGGGGGTGAGGGCGGGTGGGAGGGGGCTCTGCACCGCGCGCTCGGCTGCCGGGCTGGGACAGAGCACCCGGACCCGCGGCGGTGGCGGCAGCGGCGCTCCCCACCCTCTGCCGCGACACCCACCGAGCCGGCGAGCCTGCCAGCCCAGAGCCCTCGGGGTAAGCCACAGCGAGCACGCAGCGGCCACGGGGACATTGCACACGCTTCGGGTTACTACCATGAGCCAGTGAGGGAGATTAGAAACAGAAAAAGAGATTACAGAGAGATCAGAGATAAGAGGTGTACCCCTCGGTGTTCCTTGTCACACAGCGCGCGCGCACACTCGCATCTGGACACACATGCATGCCCAGACCGCCCTAGTGAACGCACTCCTTCGCTACCGCCACCTGACTGTATGCACCGAGGCCCCAGTCCTGCAGCGCGGCGGGTGTGTTCCCCCGACCCTGCACACAGGCAGGCAGGTATGGGTGAGAGTCCACGGGAACGAACGGCCACGCGCGATTTAACGGCAGCCTAACTCTCAGGGAGACTGAGCCTCTTTCACGCAACCGGGTCCTCCCCCGCCCCCACCCCCACCCCGAAACTGACAATTCTGTCCACCAGTTGTGGAATCCTGCAATTATTCATAAAACGTGCCGAAAACGTTACTTTAGGCATCGTGATCTCGCTATATATGGCAAGGTAAAGGCGAGCCTGGAGGATGAGTCTGTTTCCATTTTTTAATGTTTTACGTGTAGCCATCTGACCACTTTTTATTGGGTAGCATAGCATATGAGCACGTTGGTGTAGGCTTGGAAAAACTACAGCTGGAGAGGTAAGGCTGGAAATGCCATAAGAATTAAGGGTGCTAAACATGGGTGCTGGAGAGTCCAGCACGCGAGACAGCAGGCGCTGTGGGTCTGAAGGGGGAAGCACATATGCATATTGGTACACGAAAGCCACTGGGGCGGGATGTCTTGCTGGGGATCCGTGCAGGTAAGTCTCCCGGAGGAAAACTAATTAACTGTGCATGTACTTGGACTTGTCTAATCGAATAAGCTGCATGTATGCCTATTTTCTGTTCTTTGTGGCTATGCAATTATGGATTGACTGTTTTTAAAAGGACAGCTTTGGAGATATTTTAAAAGTGGAAGACAGATCCATATCTGTATCTCTATGTCCTTTTCCAAAGCCATCGTGCTGAAAATAGCTATATTGCAGGGGAAAAAAATCCAATTCTGTTTTTAAAAAAGAAAGAAAGAACCACCATGGCTTGAAATCCAGTTCAAGGCCTGTATATTTTAACGCACATCAGCCAGTTTAATATAGTCAACTGTTTTGTTTGTGTGTTTGTTTTCATTTCAAAGTCAGGAATTGCGGATGCATTTCAATCGAGATAATGTGTTTCCACCCATATTAAGATAAAAATGAGAATCAGTGCGTTTTGAATGCAGCAGATCCAGTACCACATACAACATGGTTGAAAATGTCTTCCTTGCAGAAGGCTGTCCATTGCTATGTCTACACATTTAAAAAATATATATATATATATATATATATATATATATTTGCAATAAGACATGCTAGAAAGCAGTAGGCAGTGAATACTGCATCTCACAGCTAATGAGAACAAATATGCCTCAGAAATGTTTGGAATCACTTCACTGATACCTACAGCATCTCAAATGGACTAGTCTCGAACTGTGTTTCTGCTAATACGAAGTTAATTAAGCAATCCAACTTTGAACCTTGAATGCTGGGCAGTATCTGTCAATGGAGGGTTATGTCAGGAAAGGAAAAAGAATGTGTCTTTCTTTTTATGACCAATCTAGGATGTTCTATACACCTGGCAGTGCATACAGGCTAGATGTGCGTATCTGTAACCTTAAATAAACTGTGTACATTATCGAGCGAAAAAGACAACAGCAGCCACTCGCCAAAAAAAAAAAATACAGACAAGGGACAACAGAGACAGATAGACATAATAAAACAGCAAAAGGGGGGAGGGGAGTCAATAAAAACGATACAACCTGAAATTTTAAAGAATTAAAAAATGCAAATATAGCTTTACATATGCA
The DNA here is from genome assembly GCA_004027455.1 of Hydrochoerus hydrochaeris. Taxonomy (NCBI): domain Eukaryota; kingdom Metazoa; phylum Chordata; class Mammalia; order Rodentia; family Hydrochaeridae; genus Hydrochoerus; species Hydrochoerus hydrochaeris. Next base: position 8,238 of record PVLA01006933.1, read on the forward strand.
TCAGTATTAAAAATAATACACGCTGGAACCAACAGGAGTGGGAGCAGGAAGAGGAGGAGGAGAGGAGGAGGGGAGGAGGAGGAGGACGAGGAGGAGGACGAGGAGGAGGAGGAAAGAATGGAGGCGCCACGGAGCCCTGATTATGCATGGGCTGAGCTGCCTTTCTAACCTGTTCTCCGAGCCTGGCAGCCGGCGGTCCTCAGCCGCCCACAGAACGGCAGCCGAAACAACTGTTCCCGAAGGCTACAGCGTTTATTTTTCTCTTTTGGGGGGTTTTGGCGGTTGTTTCAGGGGCTCGCCAACTGGCCCCTTTAATTAAAAGCTTCAATAAAAGGCGATCGCGCCAGGAATGCGCCCGCTCCTCTCAGCTCAGGATTTGCATATTTTTTTAATGCCCTAATTTCCTTGATGTATGTAAATGTAGCCGGACGTAGAGGGAGACAGGGAGCTGACGTCAATGGACGTGACCTCGCAGCTAAACCTTGAACGTGAAGCCGGGATGGGGGAAAACACGGAGCGGCCGCCGCGGAGCCCGCCAGCCAGAGCGCTAGGCTGCAGCGGGCCGGGCCCAGGCCGCGGTGCCGGAGCCGGTGCAGCCCCGGGGGAGCACGAGGCGCGCGTTCTCTAGCCCGCCGCACACGCCGATCGTCGTCCTGGCCTCCAGCCCCATCGAATACGTGTTCTTTTGCTTCCCCCAGGAAATCACACCCCACAACAACAAACCGAAAACAACAGATAACAAACCGAACGCATCCCCAAGTGTTTCAGAACACTGCTCGATAGCCTATCAGAAAGAAGACTCTGACAATGGAACAGGTTTTGTTTTTTTTTTTTTTCCTTTCTTTCTTTTTGGCTTCTCTGCAAGAAGAGGAGGGGGAACCCACAAACAGCAGCAGATCATTCCTAAAACACGATAAGCTACACATATTCCCAGTAGGGAGAGGTAAATTGCGCATCCGACAGGTGAGGGCTGCTCGGTTGAGTGCCTATTTACCTGGGCACTCATTATGCGCGTCGGCTTCATGAACAACGGTGTCAGGAGCGCGCGATTTAGTGTGATGGGAGTGTCGTGTGTGTGTGTGTGTGTGTGTACGCGTGCGCGCGCGCTAGGAGGTGCTGCAGCTGCTGAACAGAGGCTGGCGCCGCGAGTGAGAGGAGGGATCAGTATCTTTCTGTGCTCGCGTTTGACACTCATCTTTGGAGCCCTGCAGGCCAAGGCTCCTAAGCAGGGGTTCGAGTTCTTCCCTTTTCATGGAGGAAGGCGAACTGGAATCGCCCAGCCTTCCGACTGCATTGTCTGGGAAAGGGACCGTAGGCTCGAGCCGGGCCTGGGCCCCTGGGCTCGGCCCCGGGTGCCAGCGCCGCAGCGGCGTGCGGGGAGGCGGCCATTGCGGGTGCGGGGAGCCCGGCGCCGCAGCGTGTGCGCGCCCGCGACGGGCGGGGGTCGCCTCTCCGGGCACACTGGCCCCGGCGCCGGGTCCTCGGCCTCTCCGGGCCGGCCAGCCCAGGCTGCCCTGGGCCGCCTGAGCGGTAGTCTCCCTCGCTGCATCTCGCAGCCCCAGCTTTGTTTTCCTGCCATGCTGGCAGCCACAGGGTCCCACGCCTGCGAGAGGCGCGTGTGCGTGTGCGAGCGCGTGTGCGCGGGGCGTGCGGGCGGGCGCGCGCGGCGGGCGGGGGGGCCCGGCGCCAAGGACACGCATGGCTGTCTGTCCTCCGGCTGCACTTGGCGGGAAAGCGGCGGCCTGCTGGCCCTCCTCGCCGCCTCCCCGCTCCCCGCGGGCTGCATTTACATACGGGCCCTCCATCTGAATTTTTACATCCCCCACCCCCTCCCCGCGCGTCCTCTTGTCCCCGGTCGCACGCGCGCAGGCTCGGAACAGCCGCCCGGGCGCGCAGACCCCCGCGCGCAGGCAGCGACTAGGCAGGGGCGCGCAGCCAGGCCTGGGGGCGCGCAGGCTGGGCGGGAGAATCCCCGCCTCCCACCCCGAGCTGCACCCCTGACAGCCTCTAGCGGGTGCAGCTCAAGCCCACCTTCCAGAGAGCCCCCGCCCTTCCCTTTCCGCACACTCGCCTCTCCGCCCTCCCTCAGCTCTGGCTCTCCCTGGAACACACACACACACACACACACACACACACACACACACACACACACACATGCTTTTTCTTCCTCCTCAAATAGATAACCCCTATGGCGTGTCCCTGGTACCTTTTGAATAGCACTGGAGTTCAGAGAATAAAAATCCTTATAATGTATGGCTTGTCTTTAGCTCAACGTTTAACAACCACAGGAAGGGGAGGGGGAGAGAAAGGAGGACTTGCAGTGAAAGACCTTTCTTTTAAAAAAAGTCTGCCAGTCAAAAGGTCATTCTCCAAGTTTGTAAACAAAATTGCAAAAGGGAGTCTTTTTTAAAAGAAGTGGGAAGAAGGAAGGAAGGTAGAAAAGGCCCACAAGTTGCATAAAATAATGCGATGGAAAAACAAGGCAGGGAAATTCTTTTCATCATGTGTCTTAAGAAGCCAAGTAGGGGAGAAAAACTGGAGGGGGGAAGAGGAAGAGAAAGGGGAGAGGAAAATAAAAGAGAAAGCAAGAGAAGTTTGCAAAGAAATGTGTGCTTTGCCTCCTACAATAGGAAAATGTAGCCACAGCCCTGCTGCAGACGAGACATTTCTAATTTGTTCCGTCTGTCAGGAGGGAACTATGAGAGGTTTGGGTGTAAATTCATTATCTCTGGCAACGCAGAACGTAGTGTGGGGACTGAAAAAGACCGTGGCAATGGATGAACAATGGGGCTTCAGTTCATCAGTAACAAAAGCAGTGGGGAAATTGGTTGAGTTTCAGAGCACGTCCTCCTCGGCAGAGGGGGCTGGACTAGACCTTGGACAGCCCCCCCAAAAACTTGCCGAGCCTCGCACACACCACTTCACTCTCCACTGCGAGGCTCAGGGAGCAAGTCCCTGGCGTGGGGGGGAAAAGTTGGCTTTTTTTCTTCCTTGATCTCTTGTGCCCTGCTCTGTCTTCCCACAAGGGAAGACCCGTTTAAACTATTTTAGACGCAATCAAGCAAGAATCACCATGCGGAATTGAGCGGCAGTTTTAAATGTGCGAAGGAGAGGAATGATCAGAAAATTTTTTTGTTTGTTTGTTTGTGTTTTGATTTTTGTTTTTGGAGAAGCCAAAAGGAGCCTGTGTATGTTGCTGCAGCCGCTGTGGGACTGGATCTTGTCTCTTCTGGCTGGAGCACCTCGATTCCTGTCCTGCTGGATTTGGGGGGCTACATTGCCTGGCGCTGGGCGATCAAGTGAGTATCTTAGCGGCCCGCAAGCTGCAACTGGGTCCGCGGCGCGGGCCTCACTGCCCGCTGCGCCCCGCGCCCGTGCTCTTCACCTCGACTCAGAGCCCGAGTCCGCAGATCCCACCGCGGGCCGCCGCGAGCGCCGGTCCAGGGCTTTGCTACAGCTAATTGCTTGTGTGCTTCGGATGCCAAACCTGTTGATCTTGGGAGGTGACCGAGCCTGGACTGTTAATTATCCACTGGCCTTAGCCCCCAGTCGTAGAAAGAGGCCAGGAAAATCTCGCTTTGGAGAAGGGAATTTTGTGTTGGTGTTGGTGGTGGTGGTGGGACATTTCCTTCTTAAATCTACAGCTAAATACAATGGTCTTTTGCGTTCCTGGCTTCTGGATTCGCATTTTGAATAATTCACCTCCTTTAACCTTCCCAAAGTTGCCATTAGGTCCCAAGGAAGCGAGGGTCTGATTAGAGCCTGTTGGAAACTTACGTAAGGGAGCTAGCTAGAGCTGCTGGGTCTCCACTTCCTCCTGCTCTTTGCCGTTGGAATTTGAAGAGGGGAGAGGCCGCGGTGCAGGGGTATCCTAAGTTTAGCTTCCATCTGCATGCCACCTCCGTGGGTAGTTCCTGACTCTTAACTCCCAGCTCCAGGCGCTGCTGGTGCGGAGCCGAACCTGGATTTAGCGGTTTCCTCGAGCCCAGACCTGGCTGGGGAAGGGAGACCCTTTAGTGGTCTGGGCTTCACCGCGGAAACCCAGGGCGTGGGAACCCGCGATGCGTTTGCAGTACGATCTGTGGCGTTTTCTCTTGCCACATGTACCCTCAGCGCCTGACTGGGGACTGTCTGAAGGGGTCAGGGCCATAGCGGAACTGGTCAGAAGTTAGACCGCAGGCTTGTCTAGTCAGGGCCACGGCCGGGGCCCCTTGCAGATGTGGCTGCCTCGGGCTCACATGCACTTTGCTGCCTTTCTGGGTGCCCACAGCTGCCTGCTACGCCACCCTCCTCCTCCACCTAGGCAGCAGTAATTAGGGCGCTGTCTCAGGAGCGAGCTACTGTAGTCAGCGTAATTGAGCCCGTGCAGTACTTTCATTTTGCAAAACCCGTAGCCCCACCTCGCCAGTCCATAATAACAATAAGCATAAAAATCATAAAGTAAAAGCAACCTATTTTCGGGAGTGTAAGACTTCCTGAATATTGGCTCGTGGGGGGATGGGGAAAGGGAATAAAAAAATCCACCACTTTCCAGCAATCAGGTTTTACATTATTCATTGATTTACTGGAGGGGAGAGCCAATCAGGAGGCATAGACATGAATGCACATCTCACCGAGCTGTGGCCTTACAGTAAACTATTTGCATCTTTCTAATGGATTAGACATTTATCCAGGGATTCCCATTGTTTGAAAGGCCTGCAAATCCAGTCTCTTAAACATTAGAAAATAAGACTTTGTTCCTAAAATCCTTACGTGGAAGGACCCTCACGCCTCTTTTGTATTGCAGGTTACAAGGTTCAAATCCCTAATGTTTCTTAAGTCCCTCTCCTTCGCAAGCTGAAAATAAAAGAAAAGGAGAAAGAAAAAATTAATTTTCCAAACCACCTCCAGATTCTGCATATTTTGCATTTCTATTATTATGCATGTCTCCATTTAAATGCAGATTAGCATATTTAACCCTGTGGGTGCTGGAGGCCAGGAAATGCTGTACTGGGGTTTGCTGGAGACTCTAGCATTTTAAGGATTCATAGTAATTGCAGTACTTTAAATGAAGCCATCCCTAGATATGATTTTGTGTGTGTATATATATGTATATATATAAACTGTGATCATTTGTTTTCTTGACTATTTTTCAGATGAGCCTATGCAGAAGCATAAAATGAATAGACTGTCCATCCAACCAAAGGTAATTTCATAATTTACATTTGATAAAAATCAAAGTGCTGCACAATCAAAGCAGAGTATTATTTACTGGGTGCCAGGCCTGCAGTGTGTTCTATAGCTTCCAATGCAACAGATATAATTCCATGAATATTTAAGTTTCTGTATGTCCAGTATTTTACCTTGTAAGGAGTCTTTGTATATAATATATATCAAGTGTAACACCAACATAAGCTATAACTGCCTATAAAGAAATCTGAGATACAGGAGAGATAATAGGGTACTTTTATTAGAAAGTAAGCTAGTCAGGTACCTCATCTGAAGAACAATTGCAATAAATTAAATGGCTATCATAAAGAAAATGGTTATCTTTATTGTTAGTAGACTGTGTTAACATGCATGGGAACCATGTAAACTAAATATTGAAAAGGGGATTTGGTGGTAGGCCAATTCTGTATGTACTCTGTGGAAGTGTGGATGGGGTTGAAAGGTGTTCTAAATATTGGTGGCAAACCTGATGAGTTTGAATTTATGAAGTCATGTATTTCTGATCTGAACATGTAGAAGATCACAACTTTTTACTTTTAACTTCAGCAGAGCTTGTTATTCCCAAGAAAAACCAGGATGTTTTAATTCATGTTTCAGCCATCTGGAGACCTATAAAAAGATTAGAAAACAAGCATGACAATCACGTCTTAATCTAGTAGCTATTAATGGGAATTTATTAGAGAATGAGCAGGGAAGCCATCTGAATTCACTGTGTCCTTCAGTATGCAAATTTTGAGGCAGCATTCTGTAGCTCAGTTAAGTAGCTTTCTGAAAGCAAAATTATGTGACTTTAAAACATGTAGGTGTGAAGGGTTGCTGTAATGTGCAACAGACGTTGGGTAGGCATATTTGGTGATGTACAATTGCCTTAACTTGTCTCACATTCTACACAATAACACAGTCTTTAAAAGATACGTGTATGATAAGCTACAATCAAACCTTGGCGATATTTGACATAAATAGGTAATTACTATTAAGCTTTGCTCTGTATGTTTTAATTTTTTCATACCCTGAGAGATGACAAAAAGAAAAAATATCTAATGGACTGTATGACTAATGAACAGACTACCTATAACCTTCATATTGGTTCATTCCACTTACTGGGTTCTCATGATACTATGTGTACCAGGTTTGGAGGCCAATCCTAGAGTAAGTTGATCTATGAGGTGTTGCCCTAGAAGATGCTATATTAAGACAGTATCTGTAGTTCCTAATTGTAGGAGCACCTCAAATATTCAGTGTGCATCATTCAAGTATGATGACTACTTGAATTCTCAAAATGCATTTAATTGTTGACCATGGAAATAAAACCATAATAATTTGAAGATTTACCCAAATATGAAGCTCCTACACACTCAGATATATGTGTATCACACCTCTCTGCTATCAATATCTCCTCCCAAGTACATCTAAGGCAAAGAGAAACTCTAAAAATGTCTGGAATTTCTTGGCCTTTGGCTCAAGGAATTGAATGCATTTGATCACATGTTTTCTTTATTTAATACATGCCAAATCACTAATGATTCAACTCTAGGCCTTGGTCAGCAAAGCCACAATGCTCTTTGGTCTTCTAATACTTCAGAGCTCATTAGAGTTTTACATAAGGTCAAAAATGGCCTGTGCCTTGGTGATGTTTTAAATATTTCCTCAAATGTTACTATCAGATAGTTCAATAAGAACAGAAATTCCATGAGTGTGTTTCCCTGAATCAGTGTGCAGTTTGCATGTGCACTTTGTGAATAACTGAAGGCGGCCATTTCTGATCTTACTTCTTGTTCCATAATTTAATAAGATACATAGATAAGCAATTTCCATGGCTTACTCCTTTCTAAATAATCAGTGCCAGGATGCTCACTGCAAAAATAAATAAATTAAAAGAAATCTAAGGAGAAGTTGGCATGTGTATCACTAAATCTTACCCTTTGTTGGTGTGATATTGCTGTTTAAACTCTTCATTGGAGGCTTTTCCTAGCAATTCTGGTTTTCTTTACTTGTCAGTCTTTTCTACAGGGATTACATGTGTGCTTTGTATGTAATTAGATAAGCATGTTCATGCTCATGTCTTAAATGGCTGAATTAGTGACAGGGTGCATGTTAACTCAAGTGTTTTAGTCATTGATTGGCAAAATAGTCAACCTACAGAAATAAGAGTACTGTAGTAAACTAGTGGTGTGTGCAGTGAATATTAAGACTTACTACCTTCTTTGGTAGCATACATTTTCAAGAATAGTAACATCTCTAAACTGAATTTGTGATTTTGAAAAACAGCTCATAAAGTTCACCTACGGTGAATAAGCATCTTGGTTAGATGACCTAAGACGTTTTGCTGAAGAACATTTGAATGTCAGAACAATATATGTTAGAGATACAATAGACATAGATTACCTGCTAGGAAAGAGGAACCCCCCCAAAAAAAACAGCTCCTTGGAGTGATAATATTTACACCTTGAAAAAGTTCTTAGAAAAAGAATGAGGTGAATTAATTAATAAAATATTATTCCTCTGGAGATAGGAGAAAATGGGGGTTGGGGAAGGAAGGGTGGGGGTGGGGCATACTCTTAGCATCCAGGTGTTTTATCTGTATTTTTCTGGAGATAACAATGCTTGTTAAAATAGTTGCATGAGACTAGTGCATTTGGTCCTTCTGTATAAAAGTAGATGTTTAAGACAATAGACAAAGGCTCAGCATTTTTATTCCAGCAGAGTTGTTTACGACATTAGAAACTATTGCTGCGATGTTTACCTGTGCTGCATTCTAACACACACACCCTCTAGATGCAGTCATTTTTTTTTCAAAAAAAAAAAAAACAGGAAGAAGTACACCTGCTTAAAGCATTCAGTTTGAACTAACAGAACAAAATATACTGCCCTATCGCCATGGTTCGTACATACAAAATATGACCGCACTGTGAAGCCATTAAAAACACACCATCAGAGCAAACTGTCAGTGTAATCACACATCGGCTGACTGTGTAATACAGACCTGATTCCCAGCCCCAGAAAGCAAGGCCCTGCCTTAAGCAATAGCAAAGTGCCTTCCATCTGTCCGCCTATGCAATCTGCCAGAAGAGAAATGCAGGCAAAGACGTTCCTCAGACCTGAAACGCTTTTATCTGTCCTTAGAGAGAAATTTCTTCCAGTCTTTGGATATTAGAACGATCTACACTAGCACGGAGGAGGTAAAAGGCCGCGGGTAGCTTTTCCAGGAGCGGTTGGTAGTGCTAGCGGAAGAAATGTTGATTGAGAAAACAGGGCTTGTAACAGCGCTGCTGCGGTGGTTGCTTCTGCGGCCTCTGTGGCTGCTCGGGCGGCAGGCGTCGGGCAGTTGGCTGATCACTGATGCATATCAATAACCATGTACTTGAGATTTCTCATGACATCATCATTACCTTGGTCTCCCGCGGTCTCGAACCTTTGACCTTGCCGGGCTGGTCCACAATTTGGCAGTGAAAGCCCCTCCAATGATGGCCCTTTTCTCCTTCTTTCAGACCGGGGGCAGCAGCACACCGGCAAGACGGCATCTTCTCCTCCCCAGCCTAGAAGCCCTGTGAAATCGAGGATCTTCCCCCTAAAACACTCACATACAAGATGTGTGCAATCAAGCTGCCACCGCTTGGTAAAAAAATTAAAAAAATATATATATAAAAGCTCATGATGCCTAACCCAAAAAGATCAGGAGCCGATCCTTGAATCTGCTGCCACTTTTCTAGAAGGGGATTTCTTCCCCTTCCTCTTTAACCTGCGCTGGAAATTGCTGTTGGCTTTTTACATCTCTATAGAGGAAGGCGAAAGAGTCTGGCTTGAGAACGAAGCAATTTACAATGCAAATAGAGGCCGGAGAAGGGATTTCTGCTGCGCCTTAATAGCTGGTTGTATTTTCTGATATTTATAGATGAATTATTTGGCTAACGCTGCCGGAGATTACTTGCTGAAAGGGGAAAAAAGTTCGGAATAAACTCTGAAGGCCACAGATCTGATTTGGATGCCGTAGCCACACATATACAAACAGAAACCTGGTCCTATTTACATAAAAGGAAGAATCTGAAGAAAGGCCCGGGTCCTGGAGGACTGCTCGCCCCGGAGGCCGGCAAGGATGGAGACCTGCATCTGGCCAGAGGAGGACAGAGGCCAATGAGGGAAGTGAGTTGTTATCTTTGGTTATCTAGCTGTATGAGTGTATTGGTCTTCATAAAGCTAGATAACCGAAAGTAAAAACTCCTTCAAGATCGCCGGGCAGCGTGCGAATGAAAGACTACAACCAAGAGACAGTAAAAACCAGAAAGGTCAGGAATACTTATTGAATCTAACTTTGGTTTTGGTTTTGGTTTTCCTTAAGAGAAAAAAAAAAAGGTGGGTTTTAAGGCACATGTTGCTGAAATTTTTAAATAGTGCCAGTTTTGGGGTTGGGTCGCTAGAAGTGTAAAGACTTGTATAGTGCTTCTGAGTAAAGATGCATGTGCAAGTTACTCTGTTTTAAGGCCAAAATTTTATAAACAAGGGATTTTCTTCTCTTTCCTTTTCTTCTTCTTCTTCTTCTTCTTCTTCTTCTTCTTCTTCTTCTTCTTCTTCTTCTTCTTCTTCTTCTTTGAAAGCTGTTGTAGACATGTCTGACAACTGCTTTAAAAATGAGTCCATGATTATGTAGACTTGGGCAGTTCCCTTCTGAGGCCCCTCCCCCCAAATTTGAAGCTTGTGCTTGGAAACTGCTTTCAATGTATTTGGGTTGAATGTCAAATTCTATATGAAATTAGACTTGCAGAAAAGTTTATCCTGCAAAGTTAATCATTTATATCTACTGAGGACTTAGCACTAGCAGGGAAAATGAAAAAAAAAATCCAGTAAAGGCTGATTTTGATTCTTCTATTCAAAATACAAGGACAGATGCTTCTCTGTTCCGAGAGGGTTTCCTTGAGGAAGCTACTGAAGCAGAAGGACATGATGGAGACGAGATCGCCTCCCCTCTTGTCAAAGTGTGAAAAAAATGTTCTGTCTTACTCTGCGCCTAGCATTGGAAATGAAAGTGACATTTACGCCACAACCCACGTGGGCGCCTCCTCTCTTTTTGTTTAAGGATGATCAGGTCTATCCAGGAAACAGCTCTGGCATCCCAAACTGAAATAATTAGGACGTATATAGACCTGACAAAAATGGAAAGGGGGTGGGGAAGCGCAGGGTCGGCCTTGCCTAATTGATTCCGCTAAACGGAACGCAGGAGATGTGAACGGCGGGACGCTCCGATTCCCACGCTCGGGGGCAAGTGGTAAAGCGGCCAGCAGCCTATGACGGACAGCCCTGGGGGTTGGGGGTAGGGTATGAAAAAACACCAAGTGCACACACCATACTCATCTCCATCGCTTAAGAAGGTAAAGGCATTTCCCACCCACAGCCATCTGCAGCCTCCCAAATGACAGCGCCAACTGGTCTGCTCGCTGCTGCTCGCTGTGTGTTTCTGCACCCCCCCCCAACTGCTGTTTAATCTGCTGGCCCTGATGAAGTTTGGCTTCTGAAGTTTGGTTGAGATTTTTCAGTATGTAAGGAGACCTCCTCATAGAAAGTGATTCCAAGAAAGTGCCATCACTGCCTGACCCTGGGTGACATCCTGGGAATGTCCTCCGAGCCCGCTGACCACCCTTGCCGTTTTTGTTTAGGCTGGGTTGTACTTGTAAATACACAGCTCCGTGCCACAAGCCCTGTTATGACTTCATCAGCTTGTTTACCTCTCGGTGTGACACACCTTGGAGCCTGGTTCCAGGATGCCCATTGATACCTATTAGAAATAAAACTATAAAGTCATCAGCTTAGAGAAAGTGGATTACAGCAACAATGTGCGAAGAGGTAGTCTTGGGATAGTCCCAGCTAGATGCATTCCAAATGGCCATTTTTGCTTCATTTAAAAATAACTATGCCTGGCATAAACTTTGGGGTATTGCAGGCCCCCACTGCAATCCTTTGGTGGAAGTCCCGAAGTTAGGCCACATCACCAAGCTGTATGGGCATTTCCACATAAATACCACCTCAGGGAAATGACCAGACAGCCTGTTAACATCCGAAGGGCCTAGATGACTGACACTCCCAAGCAGTATCCCTTTCTTCAAAGGCAGTCCGTTTTCCTTTGTAGCTTCTACTCCTTGTGAGACTTCAGACTGGAAAAGCCAGTAAAACCACTGTTAGTTTCCCGTAGAAGCTCCGAGAAAGTTTAATAAGGTAGATTCTCCATTCAGCTGCTTGAACACGTGCCAAAGTTTTACTACCCTGGTGACCGTTGAGAAGACCCTTGTTTATTTACATTTGAAGCACTGTTTGTGCAAACAACCTTTCTTTGTTAAGTGCCTGTATTCCTTTCATTTACTTCATGTCCAGGGGTGCTATTTACCTAGACCCATTGTCTACTACAATTAACATTTACATTACAAAGTGTGTGGTTTTTTCTTTCTCAAGGAGGTTCAATTAAGGCAATAAGATGTTTGCTGGGGGAACCTATTGTTTACTGAAAGCACTCAATGGAGTCAAATTACTGAAGCTTTTTTTTTTGCCTACATCTTGGTCTTTTCTGTAAATATGTTAAATATAACATCTAAGCAAAATAAACAATATTATAATTACATGTTTGCCATTGTCATACCAAACTTGCTTTGTATCATACTGATGCTGCATAACTTATCAAGCAATAAAAATACATTTCAGTGTTCTTTTCATTTTATTTTTTGCTCTTGCTGCAACATGTCCCAGTTTTTTCTTTTTTTCCAATTACACATCAAACTTCTGACATTTTGTTTTATTTGTGTGTGTTGAAGAGTTACCGTATCTGAGGCGTGGGGGGCAGGGTGCCTGAGATAATCTCTACAGTGACCTTAGAATAAGGTGATATTTCTTTAAAATCTGAAATATTCCAAAGACATGTACATTTAAGTCAAAAGAAGTGTAAATATCAGTTAAATAGTTCTTTGAAAGCTAGTTTTTAACATTGGCAGAAACCGGATCAAGTTTATTTAGCACACCACTGCATTGTAAAACCGTCCAAGTGAAGTTGCGGGTTGCGTGAGTGTGCATGTTAACTAGTGGGAACCGACCACAGTCTTTGTGGAAGGGGGCAGCAGATTGCCGTGCAAGGCCAATGTTAAAAAGGCAGCTGAATTTAACACCATCTGGAAGAAAAGATCCCTTCACGACTTTCTCACACCGTCAGACAAAACTAGTGTCTCTTGTTCCTAGCCCTTGTCTATGCAACCATACAATACTGAGTCATTATACTTTTGCTGAGAGAAAATTTGAGAACACAATATGGGTAACCAGTGAATGACCAAGTTTCATTGTGCCCGCTTAAGTCGATTGAAATCTACGTCTAGAGCTATGAATGGTAGTATTGTTTTCCTCACCAGGGCTGTACTAAATGTCAGCACAGTGTAAAGAAAAACTTGAAGTCTGCAAATAACTTACCAGATCTCAATTATAATATTTTCCCACACTAGAACTAATATCATTGCGAGGGGGCTACATTGCAGAAAATACAAAAAAAAACACAAAGAAATAAGAGAGTTCATTAAGAAGTTATTTTATTCAGACAAACATTTTAATTTTCTGATGGGAACTTCAATGCAGGCTGCAGGCTACAGGCTGTAGCATGGAGGACTGGGGTTCATTACTTTAAAGTTCTATTACCAAAATGCTCCTTTTGCAATTAAAATAGAATAAAACAAACACCTGCTTCAACCTTAGTAAATAACAGATTCCACTTGGGTTTTATTGCTACAGTTCTGCTTAGAATTGTTGGTGAGGACCTAGTTTAAATTTACTTTAAATTTGAGCATGCTGCTCTCTGAAAGTTTGGCACTGTGACTGACAATGCAAAAGAACACCATAGGCGTACATTTCCAAAAATATACAAGAACCTTCTGGCACCTCCCTGGGTGTATTCTAGGGCCCTGGGAAATAGGCTTCCCCTTTATGTTACACCCCTCCCTGCATTTTCTAACTTTCTTTTCCCTCTCATGACGCATACAAATCAGGTATCTTTGGGATTAACATTCATATAATCTATTTGACTGTAAACAGTCAGAAAAAGGAAGCAAAACAGTTCAAAGAAGAGTAAAAGGAGTTGGTTGTGTATGTTTTATTAGGATGTCTATTTTAAATATAATTGACTTTGCAATTTTGTTATCGTGTCACCAAGTGTCGCATAGTTCTTAACATGTACGTGCAAAACAATGAGTAATTGCTGTTTTGCTGAATAATACATTTGAGTTGCCAACGTCAAAGGTATTATTTTGTGTATTTCTAAACAGGAACGTTAACTGCAGGTTTTGACATCTAGAATCTTTTCTTGAAATACGTATAAAAAGATGATAAAAGGATGCACTTAAAAGTAAATATAAAGGCTTAACCAACCGATTTGCCTTGTCCTATTTTGTGATACTAGAAAATTAATTGTGAAAAGTCACTTAATAATCAAATTTGAAAGAATATATACCATAAACAGTCAGAAAAATCCAAAAGAAAAATAAAAGTGGAAACTAAATAGAGGTTAAAAAAGATACCCAGGGAGACTTCTGTAACATCTTTGCAGAATGAGAATGGGCATATTTACCAGTCTGTGTCAGCTACTGAAGTTACTACTAATATGCATAATAATGAGATAAATGCATTATTTATATTCAAAATGGAATATTTTCCAAAGTGGCTTTTCTTTCAGTCTTCTTAAACACTAAATTTTGTGCCACTGGTGCTCTTTGTCTCTCTTTTAAAAATTAGAATGATTTCCTTATTTGGAAATATATGAAATACTAATCTGATTTTGTGTAGTATTATGAGAAGTAAGCCATTTAAATACTGAGATAAGGATGAATGCATTTCACGTCCTGAAACACGCTTTCTGCTCATAGACTACATGTAAACGCTTGAAGATGCTTTAACATTTTATTTTGACTTTTTAGAAATGAAGAAATGAACCCCCAAAATTTATTTTCTTTCTAATGTGGCAAGAAAATTAATGAAAGAGCGCGTAACTGTCTACATTCCCCCACCCTGCCCCCATCGCTCTCTGGAACTATCGTTGTGGCTTAAGAATATTGATAATCTATTCCCACTTCACCTTTCTGTGACTTACCTCTTCCTTCATTTGCTAGGATAAGCACGTTTTGCACTGGAATGGATACTGGGTGATGCTCGGGACGAGACCAGTGACGGGGGACAAGGTGTCCCTTAAGATTAAAAACTAATTAGAATCAAAGTTCCTGAGTAAAAGGTTTCTGTAGTACCGGGTCAATTGTTTTAGCATTAGTGCTTGGAGACAGTTAAACAGTCCTGCTGCAGTGGGGCATGTCAGGCAGTTTTCAGTGTCTCTGGATTTTAATGGATGGCTCAGTTACCCTGTGGGTTTTTTTTTTTTCCTGTTTTTTTTTTTCTGTTCCTGGGCTTCTTAGCACAAGTTACAGAAGGTGGTGCAGAAATGAGCAGAAAGCTCCATTCCGGTTGGCTTCGAGAACCCATTCCCCCCCCACACACACCTTGTGGGAACTGCTCGGCTTTCTTGTGGAATTATTTCTGGGATGATGAATGGAAATGGGAAGTGCGTGGTGATGACTGCAGCTGAGGACCGTGCCCGCTGCCCGGCCGCGCGGGCATCCGGGGCAGGAGCGCGCGGCTCTCCGCTCTGCAACCACTGCCCAGGCCTTGGGGGGGCAGAGCTCGCAGATCTGCAGAACACCCACTTTATTCCGGGAAACGGGGAGTGCTGAGCCACGTTTGTTCCCAGAGAAGCCCGTCCCTAGGCTCAGCGGCCTGACTCGGTTTTAGCTCAGCTCGGGCACAACGCTGGCTGGAGATCTAAAAATAGCCCGGCGTGGGCGGCCTGCGCCGGGCTGCGGATGCGCGGAGCCCGGCAGCGGCCGCGGGGCAGCAGCTCGCCGCCTCCCGCCGACCGCCTGCTGCCGGAGTCCTCCCGCAGCGGCGGGTGCTCACAGCCCTCGCCCGGAAGCCGGCGCCTGATTGGTGTTTCCCGGGAGACGGGCTGCGGCGCCGCCGCGCTGGTGCGCTGGTGCGCAGGCGCGCGCGCTCCCGGACTAGCAGGAGGGGAGGGCGGGGAGCCGCCCGGGTTCGCGCACGCGCGCTGGTTCCCGCGCCCGCCGTGCGCCTCCGGGAGCCAGCGGGGACTCTCGCGGTGGCCGAGGGTGTTGGGCTGCTCGCGGATTCTGGAGCCGTCTGCTTCCGAGCCCCTCCCCCGAGACCTGGGCTGTGCGCTGAGCACGCACAGTCCGCGGCGGGTCGAGGCTGCCGGCCTGGACCTGCGTCCTGGGCGCCACCTTTTCTCGGCCGCCTTCCCTCCCAGGACTCAGTTTCCCGACTCTGTCCAGGATGCTTTCCTGGGTTCCTCCGAACGATCCATGACGATAGGGTCCCCCCTCCCAATTTTTTAGCCAAGGGAAACGAGGAGAGGCTCTGGGCGGGGTGGGGTGTTGGGGCCCGGGATGCAGCGCACCCCAACCTGGGGCCCTCGCGGGGTCAGCGTCCGCCTCCATCCCCACCGCCCAGCCGGCACTCTGGGTGCATCTCCTCTCCCATCAAATTGCTGGAAATATTAATCTCCCTGTTGGATGGATACAGTAGAACTTGTTCAGAGATTACTTTAAAAAGAGAGCTGGGTCTTAAGCACTTACTAAAGCCAGTTAATAACATCATGCATGGACATTTAAACTTGTTGTAAGTTGCAGAGAGGATTAGCGGGAAGTCACGCTGTGCGCAGCTAATGATACCATCTGAACTCTAACCGGGCTAAATCCACCTCGCCTAGCGCAGGTCCCGCTCCTTGGGCGAGGCTGGCAAGGAGGTCGTGGAAGAGCGGAAGAGGGTGGACCCGGGAGAAGCCATCCTGGTCCTTGTATCAGGGGACGTCGGTTCTCCCGAGAGGCCACGACGGGACTGACTCCTGGGTGGGCGCAAGCTGGGGAAGAGCCGGGCGACCTGGTGTGCAGGACCCTAAGCCTCAGGCCTCCACCAGCCCGTCTAAGCAGACCAGCCTTTATTGACCTAAGTAAGGGTGGGCAGGGTCTAAAGGATGCTCAGGTGAGGTTTTGAGGGTTCCTTTGACAGTGGCTTTTTTGCTGCTGGTCTATTTGCATTACAAAGACTATTGACTTCCACTTTTACTTTTCTTACAAAAGAAGTCAGGCTCAGTATTTCACAGGTAAATTTCGGAGCATATTATTAACAACTTTCTGTCACAGGCTTACTTTACTAGTTTCAAAATGATTATGTTTTAAAGCCGTTTGCGACTACTTTGTGACAAGGCCAATTAGAAATAATCCTGGGAAAATGCTTCAAAAATGCTACGTTATTAAAACACTTACCTAACAGTATTCATCTGGTTCTGTCGCTAAGTAGCTATCTGACAGATTCCTTGTGTTCTGAGTTTCTTTTAATAGTCACTTGCCCTGGGAAAACAAGCTATCGGGAGGATTTTAACTGCATCCTGGCTCATGGCGTTATTTTCTTTAGTTTTAAAATTTAAACTTGACAAGGCTAAACTGTTTACGTCTTATTAATAACTTGTGCGGATTAGAAATGACTACGTGCTGATTATTTTAATGACTGGTGAAAACCTGTAAATAGATAGTAAAGAAACTACTTGAGATAAACATTATGTGTAACAACAACAAAAAACAAACCAGCAATAAACACTTTTTGTTACTTAGGCCGCAGGAGTAATTTACAGAATATTACCCACAATGTCTCTAAGATCTTTCAGGGTTGAGAAGTGATTCTATATACTCACACACAGAGACACAAAGATATGAGTCAATTTACTGGGTGGAAGAATTTTTAACATGTATGCTTAGGACATTTTCACTGAATAAGCATCTCAAACATGTTAATGTATGTGTTTCTCAATCCTGGACTAATAAAAAAACCTCATAATTTATTTGGGGATAATACCTTCATGAAGACAATAACAGATTTAATATCATTGAAATTCAAAATCCATAGACTTGCTTCCTATCAAGACTACCTCTCTCTCTCTCTGTCTCTCTCTGTCTCTCTTTCTTTTTTTTGGTACCAGGGATCGAACTGATGACCTTGCACTTGCTGTGCAGGCAATTATGCCACTGAACTAAATCCCAGCCCAAGACTACATCTTTTGTATGGTAAAACAGAAATATACTTAGTCCTTATTTTTAATTCAGTGCATATTATGAAGGTATTTCAAAGTGTTGCATAAATGTGTCAGTCTTTGAGAATAACTCAAATAATAGATTTTAGGCCTTATTTTTTATAAAACACATAGGCTGTATACAATAATTTCTCAATACATATTATTTTAATGTATGAAATTACTCCTGAGATATACTTATGTTTCGAGGAGCCGAGGGTGTTGAATAGCCAGTGGAATGACTTCAAACCTGTTTAGAAACTTTAAATGTGAAGTTTGCAACATGGCTAATTCATGGCAAATGGGTTGAAAGGAAGGAAGGGCAGGAATTTTATAGATTTCACCTTCAGAGTTCATAATATATGCCTCTTGAGTAATTCTAATAGGTAAACATACCAAGGGAGCAAGGAAATAGGAATTAATTAATACAGTAACAATTGTGTGGCTTAGTAACATGACTCATCACAATCTGTACATTGTTAGATTAATATAAATAATGAAAAGTTCGGCTGTTTGTCAAAGTTAGAAATTGCTGAGCAGCTTTAAGTTTTACATTGAAGACTCACCCTTAATTACAGTCTGAAATCTCTTTTTGCAGATATGACATAGGATTGCAGTGATTCAAACAGCACAGTACAAATACTGCATATATTTCTGCCAGATTTGGCTCAGATGGACTAACTGCTAAGGAAGAACCCATAGCATGACTGAGCTAACAGAAAATGTGCTACCTCTGCAGTGGGTAATCTCTCCATTTGCATTTTGGGCTCACTGACAAGAGAGATGACTTGAATTTCTGTCATTTTTCTGGACGTTAGCCTTAAGGTCTATATTGTCATTTCAAAAATGTATAAAGTGCACCATATTTGCTTAATCAATAATTATTATTAAGACAGGCTTATTTTCTTAGCCACTGGAAACACAAATTTGGCTTTATTCCTTACAAGTTAAACTTAACTAGCTCTATTTTATTAAAGATTGTCTAATTCAATTTTGATTTTTCAAATTGCATTTTATCCTGTGAAGAGCACTTCTGCATAAAATGCAGTGGGAAAAGAGAAAAATATTTATGCTTTTATCACTTTAAGTGATCAAATACTGCAGTGCTAGACATTAGAATATCATGTGCATCACTACATTATTAACTTAATCTAACGCTCAGAGTCATTACCACATTCATGGGTGTCTTTCTGATATCTCTCCAGTCCACTGGATTTTGAAGTGTGATTATGTAAATTTTCTACTGATAAATAAATGACTATAATTGTACTTGAAATACCACTCAAATTCTTAAGACCATGGCATCTAAATAATATATTATGCATGCCTTAATTATTTATCAAGACTAATTCAAAATAACTGTAGGGCAAAGCATACATTTATTTTTAAGTAGCTATCCCCTTCCTCAATTTTTTAAGGTTAAAAAATATACCAGATGGTGAAAAAATGGGGGATAAGAAAAAGGATGATTGGAGTAAATAAGCAAGTTTACCTTGCAAGTAAACATCTCTGGTTTGACCAATAATACTGTAAAATTCAAGTGAGGGTTATACCAATCAGTGTTTTTTGGCGTGTGATCCTAATGCCAGGTCAGGAAGAGTATTTTGGTGATTGCAAAAAACACGTCTAAATGTTAAACACTGGTGCAGGAAATTCCTCACCATTATTTGACAAGGAAAAAGAAAGTTAGGAAGGAAAACATTTCATGCGTGGTTATTTTTAAACCGTAATCATGGTAAGGAAATTGCAAAATTCAAGTAAGGGTGATGCCAATCAAAGGATGCTACCTTCCAAGTGTGGCTCTCCTTCATTTAATTGTGGATGTAGGGAGTCACGATAATTGAATGGCGCCATTGTTTCACGTTGCAAAGGCTGTGTTCAGAACTCTCGCACTGTGCCTTTAAAGGAAGCATGTGTGTGTTCTACCTACATAAATTCTAATTGCAGAATCCACTCTAATCACCACGTAGAAATCATCTGAAGCCTCATAAGTTCATGAGCTACACACTTTTCTTTTTTATTCTGCAAACCACACCTTATCTGGTTGCTAATGAAATACAGGAGATTGATTGCAGAAAATCTTCCAGGGAATATTTGCTGTCCCACGTATAGTAAGCTCCATTGGGCGCATTAGCATTTAGCCATTTTATGCAAATTTAGAGAAAATGACTCATGTATATGATTTAATATGCATCAGCGATAACTCATACCACCCTTATAAGAAAAAAGAAATTAAAAATTCATTAGAAAACTAGACTAGTGTCACTACATGGTTAAAACATTATTAAAGCATATTTCAATGTTTTGCTTACACTGGTGTTCTCATCATGGTGCCACCATTTCATGACAAAGGCCGTAGAGGAGAAAACATTCAACTTAAAATGTCTGCTGGCACACATCGCTGGATTTGTGTGTCACTAAACAATGAGCCAGCGGAGCCTTGAATACCAACTATTTAATTAGCACTTTTGGAAGCCATGCATAGAAAATAGCTCATTTACATGCATCTGCTTAGCGATTAGTCCCATAAAAAGCTACCATTTTTTTTTGTTGTTGTTGTTTAATATAGCGAGCATTTTACCATTCGGCCATGAAAAAAAAAATCAAAACATATGTTACTATTTTTGAGTCCTGAAATCCAGAGATTTAATTAAAATAGGCAAAAGTCTTCATATTTCTCTTCAAGGTATATTTAAATTATTTAATTTAACCTTAAGTGTACCATAAAAGGCTGGATACAAGTAATAATTAAGAACTTCAAAGGGCAACGGAAACCCTTTAATAGTCCTTGGTTTAATTAAAGGCTATTATTAGAAAGCTCTCAAATATACAGTTACGTTTAATGACAAATGATGACTAGTAAAAGCAGTATTTGGAAGCTATGAGTATCTGATTTTAAATACTATTGATAGACTCTAGGAAGTATTTCTATCATCCATTTTGAAAATAAATGACATGTATTTCTTAAAAAATCAAACTGATAAAATTAAAAGCCTGTTAGCTTAAGATGCTCTGGCTTTCATTAGTTCTCAAGTCTACACATACCTGTCATGATCACAAATTAATTGTATGCTTCTTCAAAATCATTTCTGCCAATTTCAATGCCTTTAAGAGGGTGAATTTTTCTAACACAGTGGAGTATTTATGAAGACATGTATGCAAATGTGTAAGGATGATTAACAGTAAAACTGGGCTCTACTCAAGCATTTTGGAATATAAATTCCTTTTTGAATACCAATTGATACTTAATGTAACAGTGATCAATTTTTTCAGGTGTTTGTATTATGTACTGCGTTTGTGTGAGCAGACAATTGGCTAGAAAAATGGGTGATTTTAAATAAATTTTAGAAAGAGTCTGAGCCATATATAAAATAGGGATAGGGCAATTATGTAAAGTTTGCTGTTTTATTATAAGGATGCTCAGTGGCCTAGTTCAACTTATTTATATTTATTTGTATAAAAAATTTACTTGGAATTTCCATTGTTATAATTCAGGGCATATATATATATATATATATATATATATATATATATATATGTTTATGTAAATTTATGTGTGTGTGTGTGTCTGCATGTTCAAGTAAAACTGATGAATACATACCTTAAAAGTTCACTGGGAATATTTCACTGATTCTAATTGTTAATAACCCTTAGCGATTGACTTAGGAACACATCTATATAGAAATCACCTACTTTCTAAGCATATAAAATTTTACTTTTATTGAGTAATCTGTTAATTTGTTCACTGTAGCCTAGTGAATACCCTGGGATACTGGAAAGGTTACTTAGATTAAATATGTGGCTATGAGTCAGAATCTATCTAGCTTATTTTGCTACCTAGACATACCTTTTACATACCATCTTCTATAATTTGAAGGAATGTGCCTTCAGTTTCTTAT
Organism: Hydrochoerus hydrochaeris; assembly: GCA_004027455.1. Classification (NCBI taxonomy): domain Eukaryota; kingdom Metazoa; phylum Chordata; class Mammalia; order Rodentia; family Hydrochaeridae; genus Hydrochoerus; species Hydrochoerus hydrochaeris. Next base: position 29,487 of record PVLA01006933.1, read on the forward strand.
TCTATTCTCCTCAAAACCAGTATTAGTTTTTATTTGTTCATTATTCTCCCCACACCTTTTCGCAACACATAGGCACTCAAAATTTTTTATAAGGTTTGTAGAGGAAGAAGAATATCTGTCTTGCTCACCGATAAATAGTCTGTATTTAGAAGAGTATTGGACACATATTAGATACTCAGTACCGGTTAGTGCACGAAAGAATGTTTTCTGATAAAGGGTTAATCTTTCTGAGTAGCTGTTGCCCTGGGAATCTCAGATACCCATTGGGATAGACTGATTTCCCCAGCATGGGAGCCCTCCAGAACTGCCCAGTTTCATTGACATTGCCTTTCCTAGATGGAGTAAGGCCATTTTTGATTCAGGAGTGAGCTAGAGACTGCGTGCACCCTCTGAGCTGGCTTTGGGCTCTGGGTTGTAGGGTACATACTGGGGATCCTGCCATGGACGTGAGTAGTAATGATATGGGCCATGGTAGAGAGTCCATTAACCGAACACCTAGGAACTGAATCCTAGAACACAGCATTATGAACATATGTCAGATGAAAAAATTTCAGGTAATTTTAATATTTTTATGTCACTTCGATTAAAAAATCTAATTTGTAAGAACATGTTCCTGTCAATGGCCGGAAGCACATCAAGTTCCCACTGATAATAAGAGAACTAAATGAGGGTCAGCGTCTTCCTGTCTCCCTCACTAAGTTAAGACCATTTTTTGAAAGTTCTGTTGGTTTCTTTATAATACTTGGAATTCTGAGTAAAAATGTGATGCTAAGCAGTACTCTGGAGGCTTAAAAATTAATCTTTCCAGGGCTGGGGATTTAACTCAGTGGCTTAAGTGCTTGCCTGGTAAGCTCAAGGTCATGAGTTCGATTCCAGGTATCCCCCCCCCAATTTAATCTTTCCAAGTGCCTCACCTGCAAGCAAAGAGCTACTTGGAGAATTTACATCATTGATTATATTTTCATACAGAAATTGGAATATATGGCTTCACATAAACAGTGAAACATTGTCTTTTCACATTTTGTCACAACATGGGTTCAAACTAGCAAATGTAAGATGGGAAGCTCCAGCCAATGCAGTGGTCATTAAGCTCCCAGCATGTCCTATCAATAAAGTTCTAAGGTTCTTATAAAATAACCAGTTGATTACAGAGATAATAAGCAACAAGTAGATAGCTTCCCAAAGGGTAGAAAAAGTGATTCATTAAAAATAAGTGCAACCCATTTATGCACCACTGAGAAAAAATATTCTTGATTTTGGAGTGGGTTAAACATTTGATTGATTCTATTAACTTTTGGAAGATTGGGGTATTTTTGTTTGTTTATTTGTTTTGTTTTTACTTTTTGAGACAGGGTCTGGCTGTGTTGAGACAGGGTCTGTCCTCAAACTCATGACGACCCTGCTTCCGCAGCCTCCCGAGTTCTGGGACTACAGGCGTGCACCACCACGTCTGGCTGTTTCTTCCAAGATTATGAGTGTACCGTTTTCATCTATGCACTTGTTTTAGAGGGAACTGGAGAAACTGGGGCCTTTGCACTGAGATATATTTGTCTTCCCTCTCGACCTTTGTTTTTATTTTAGTACAGGATCTCCCTAAATCATGAAATTTCCCAGACTGGGCTTGAATTTGCCATCCTCCTGCCTCAGCCTCCTGGAGTTCTGGAATTACAGGCATGTGCCATCATGCCTGGCTAGTCTGTGCATTTTTAAAGCTATTGTGGGTTCTGTTTTGGTGAAAAAAAGGCACCAAAATGATAACTTTGGAGATATAGATATGATGACTGACTCTGAACTCCAGTAAAATCTGTATCCAAACTGATAATGTCAACAAATTTTATCATAAAATAAAGCAGAAAATTCAGATGAAATATGTTATATGGATCACTTTCATGATTTTGGCCTTTATTTACAAAATAAGTCTCCACATAGGAATTGCCAGCATACTTCTTCCTTAACTGATAAGTGGAAATCAATTAAGAATTTCTGGGCCAACAGAAAGTACAGTACCTTGAAAGCATTCATGAAGCATCTTGTAGGAATATACAGTGGTAAGGACTGTTTATGTGTTTGGAAGTATAGGGTGGGAAAACAGAAAGCTTTGAAAAAATTTGAATGGGAGACTCAATGAATAAGTATGAAAAATTAGTGAACAATGTAAGATAATATCACATTGTGGGATACATTAATAATGGTATGGAAACCCACAGAAAAGATAAATGGATGTGGGGAATGAAGTGCTTGCAGCTTTGAATCTGGACTGTAAAAGGGTGGGAGAATGAAGACAGATAGAGGTGGGAGTTACTTGGGGCCAGAAAAACAAAATGATTGATGATGATTGGGAAGCGTGAATGAGCAGAGCATGGTTTTGAGAATAAGGGAGAAGAGCTTCATACCCGTAATAGTGATTAATACTTGTTGATAGGCAAGAGAAGGCCAGGCTATTTATATTATTGAAACTTGGCCATTGCAGATGGACATGATGATGGGAAAGTATGGATTCGTATATTGTTTCTTCTTTGATATGTACGATAAATATTTATTGAACATTTTCTATGTGCAAGTCCTGGGCTAAGCACGATAAACCAGATCAGTTCATGCCTAGTACCATAAAATTAGTGTTCTAGCAGAGAAGCTAGACTTTAAACGACTGATTACACAGCCCACTCATGGCTATCATAAGTTCTGCGATGGTACAAAAGTAGGACAAGTTGGTAATCTTCCCTTCCGAAGCAATGTTTGAGATGCTGAGTTAAAGGAAGAATAGGACATGGTTTATAAAGGACCAGGAGGCAGATGGAAATTTACAGCTCAGAGGGAATCACATGCCAAGGCCTTAGGCAAGAAGGAAACTGCCGTGTTGAAGGAGCTTCAGGACCAGCGTGACTGGAACACAGAACCCACGGCAGTCAGGGAGAGTGGTGTAGGTAGATTTTGAATGGTTTTACTGTTCGACCTAAGGATGGTGGAAAGCTCCCGAATGTCTACGTGCTCACAGGCTGGTATGTGTGAATTTATATTTTAGGCGGACCCTTCTGCCTGCAGTACGTACTGGCGGAAGGCCAGAGTGGGCCAGGGAAAGCCAGCCCCTGCCGCTGAGAAGTGAGGACAGTTTCAGCTGGGGTTGCTGTGATTCAACTGAAGAGAGGCAGATAGATCTGAGAGAGGTGTTCATGAAGCAAGCTGTCCGCAGTTAACCAATGAGGAGGGCAGTATTTGAAGGAGAGGGCACTGCCATCAGTAATCAGGTGGGCCTAAAGTCAAACTAGGGAAACCCGTTGGATATGGTCACAGTGCTTGCGAAGGGAAGCGCTAACAGCATTTTACAAAGAACAGTGGAACAGAATTTTTGATTTAAAAGTTTTGTTTTACTGTATTATGTCAGGTTTTCATTATTGAAAGAGTTACTTGAGATATATCGACTTAAAAAGGAAAATTAAGCTGGTATATGCTTATGATCCTCAAACTATGGGAGGCTGAGGCAGGAAGATTACAATATGGGGCGAATCAAGGCAATGTGTAATTTGGCAAGACCCTGTCTCAGAACTTAATAATAATAATAAAATAATAAGCTGATGCAAAGACCCTGGGTTCAATTCCCAGTGCTGAAAGAAATGACAACAAAAAGAGAAAGTTGTAGTTTTAGCTTACAACTCTGGACAGTTCAGTCCGCATAGCAGACCCATTCTTTCTTGTCCCACAGAGAGGCATTTGCTGTTCTCATGGTGCCCAGGAAGCGAAGGAGTGAGAGAGACCAGCACGCCACTGTTCCCCAAGGCACAACCCCAGTGGTCTCAAACCTCCTCCTGGGCTCCCCTTCCAAAGGGTTCCACCATCTTGCAAGATCTTAAGCTTCAGACCAAACCTCCAACACATGCCCAAGCCAGACACTGAGTAACTTCCGCTGCCTTAGTGGCTACAGGAAGTCAGTAGGGGAGAGGAGATAAAAGAGAAGCTCATGTCAGAAGCGCTGGATGTGCAGTGTTAGCTGACTGGGAATGTCTAGATCAGGGAGCGTGATTCTATTTGGGAAGGATACATTGAGATTTGAGATCAAAGTCATAAAATATGTGAAGTTTGCCAAGGAAGAAGAGAGCACAGAATAGCAAACCGTGGTAGCAGTTCTGAACCTGATAGAAGAAATGAACAAGCATGGCTCACAGAGTAGCTTGCTTGTGAAAATCCAGTCCCTTTCAATGATTCTTTTGTGAAGGGAATTTAAGTGTTTGGTGTTTAGTGCGTGTTTGACTATTGAAACGAGTAGGGTCCTCCCAAAATGTCCATAGTTTGCCATACTTAACAATATGCTATGTTGACAGAGAGAAGAAGAAATTAGGATATATTCATATAATTCTAGAAACAATTAGAATTTAAGTAGTGCTTCATAAAATTTTAATTGAATGATTATCTAATTATCCAATGTGTGCTCAAGTTCATAGAAACTTCTCTTAAAATATGAACTGTTTTGGGAACCAGTAAATATGTATTCAATAAGCATATATTGAATGTTTACATGTTTGTCCCTATTTTTGGTCCTGTTGGCTTTAATTCTGGTTATGAAATCTATATTTTACAGAGAAAAAATAGTCAAGAAACAAATAAAATAAAGTGTAAGATAATTATATGTGCTATGGTAAGATAATTATATGTGCTATGGTAAGTAAGATATAAGATGGAAGTTAGCTTAGATTGGTCAGACAACTCTTACTTGAAGACCAATGTATGTTTGCGTCTCTGTTTTTTTTAAACTGGAGATTGAATTTAGGACTTTTATTTAGTTACATCTCTACTCTATTTTTCACGTTTTATTTTGACACAGGGTCTTACTAATGTCCCAGCCTGGGTTTGAACTTGTCAGCTTCTTAGAGTACTGGGATTGTAGGCATTCGTCACCATACCCACTGAAGACCTGCTGTTTAAAGTGACACCTACATAGATAAAAACACAATGCCTATAGTTTTTAAATTTTATTTAAAAGTGCATATATTCATCTGCCAGTTTATGTGAGATTCATGAACCTATTTGAGTTTCATAGGAATCACTTTTGACTCTTCTTTCAGTACCATAAAAAGCATAAAGATAGAAAACAAAACACCAGGAGAAGAATGTGACTTTTCAATTGCACATTTCTCTTCCAAAATTATGCAAGAAATTCCAAAGAAAAATACCACAGAAAATCATCTCTTACCTACACATTTTTACCCTATGAACTTTAATGTCTATTCTCTCTTTTTTTTTTTTTTTTGGTACCAGGGATTGAACTCACGACCTCACGCTTGCCAGGCAGGCGCTTATGCCACTGAGCTAAATCCCCAGCCCTAATGTCTATTTTCAAAAAAGAATTATAAAAATCAATATACTTTGACAAAATTTTTTGAACTGTATCATGACAAAAATGTTAAATAAAAGAATACTACCATTAATATTAGTCATGTATACAGAAATCTATACTTTTGATGTACTATCACAGGTATAATTAGAGAACAGAGTTATTCAAAAGTAGTGATTGAAACAAAGGATAAGAAATTTTAGGGTGACCATTAAGAAATAATAACAAGAATGTGAGAATTTGGGAATCAATTTATTGCTCTAATTTCTTATGAGTCACTATGTAATTGATATTCATTTATAGAGACTGGCAAGGGTAGCTCTTGATACCTAATGGTGATGGTTTTTGTTTGAATATATTACAAAATCTTAAGTTTGTTAAGTAAAAATTTTCTTTTTAAGTCATTGGTTAGCTGGAGATTTAGCTCAGTGGCATAAGCGTCTGCCTGGCAAGTGCAAGGTTGCGAGTTTGATCCCCGGTACAAAAAAAAAAAAAAAAAAAAAAGACATTTGTTTGTTGCTTATATGGTAGTTTTGAGAAACATTGGTATTTTTCTAATCACTAATGTAGTTTTGGGAATTTGTACTCAGACTTGAAATCGCTGTTTAACAATTTAAATTAATAATTTTAAAAACACATAAAGACACATAGACATGTTTTGTTTTGAAGTTCAAAATTGATTAGAGATACTATAACAAAGAATAAGTTTCCTGGTGTCCCGAGTTTTCCTCTCCAGGGGTAACTAGCAGTTTCTAGTTAAAAGCTAAAATTGAAATTATTTCGTAGATATATTAAAGTTCCTCAAGTTATAACTATATTGGACTTGTAAATATTTTTCTACTACTTCACAATGTTATGTAAAATACAGTGTCAAAGTTGTGTAGACAGGGAATTTAAATATAAATCATTATATATTTCAGAATTGATGGGGTTATTTTTGGTGAAAACTAGAAATACTGAATTAATATTGTTAATAGTTTGTGAAATTTATCTTCAAGAGGCTTAAGGAAAGTTATGGGTAATTTACTTCCAAAAAGTGTTTATTTTGGCCTGAAGGAATTTCATGATCATTACCGTGAACTTACAGAACTGACAATTATGAGTTAGTTTCCACTGAAAACCCCATGAGTTTGACCAACTTTAAAACTCCAAGTAATTAGTGGTTTCCTACTCACTTCAGATTAGCTAATCTGCAGATTTTAGCTTGAATTATGGGCAATAATCCTTTTGTCAACTTTTAGGCTCTTATAAATCAGCTAAAAATTTCAGGACAGAGTGTTCTTATAGAATCAGAAGACTATACTCAACTTAATCACTATGGAGTGTACTCCTGAAGTTTGAACAAGAGATATTATCCCCCAGATATTATCCCATAGTGACCCCAGTGGGTTAATATCTGGTCAATGTGCCTATGTGTTAGCAGCAAATTAGTAATAGATATGTCTGTTCTACCCAAATATCCCTACATCTGAATGTTTATCCTCCAATACTTCATGGTTAATCAGACTTTCTATGAACATAACACATTCTTGCTAGTTCCAAAGCTAGCCTTCAGATGATTACACATTTTGAAACTGTGGCTTCCAAAGGGAAATCTTATATCACTGCTATGAAGCATCCCCAGCTAGAATGGAGGTGGAGCATTATGCAGATAGGTAAGTGGGTAAATGCCTTGGGTTTTCTCAATAGCTTATTATGAGGAAAATTCTGAACATAAAATATATTATTACTTGGGGATAAACCAAAGATGTGGTGAACCAACCCTTCTTTTTCATGCATTGCACTGACTCTGTTCTAGAACTGGTAAGAACAAGGAAGGGAAGAAAGCACAATCAAAGTCATGTGAGGTTACTTTGTAGAATGCTTTATATCATTTCACTCAATCCTCCTGAAAACTTTGTAGTTTGTGTGAGCCTCATGTTTCAGAGGCAGAAACTGATACATGGAGAGCTCCTTAACACAAGTAGGAAACAGGAGCTAAAGAGAAAAATGTCATAGAGTCAGCATCAGAATAAGCTTATACCTAAACAAGCAGAAACTCCACTTAGAGCATTTCTCTGTCTGAATAATTAAGAAAGAAAAGCTTCAAGCTGGTAAAAGGTCAGTCCTTTGAATTCATAAATTATCAAAGTAGCATATCATTTTGTGGACCAAATAGAAGACCATTGGATGTGAGGGGAAAAAAAACCCTGAAACTAATGCCTATGAAATAAATCAAATAATTCATTTTGCCTTGAGATGTTGTGATATTTGTAGGTATGCTTTGTAAACAATTTGTTTCTTCAAATTTACATATATAGATATTTAGAAATTAAACATATGTTTATTATTTCAGTATGTAAATTTATTTTTCTTTAAATTTTCTTAATTTTTAAGAAAATTAAACAAAATAAAACAGAAGAAAACCAATCAAAGCAAAACAGTGAAAGTGATACAGGATTTCAAGACCAGATAATAGGAAATCAACAATGGCTGTCATAATGCCTCTTGTTATCTTCAAAGTAGCTGCCAAAACCATCATATGTAATAAAATAAAACAGGCCAGAATAAAACCAATCAAAGCAAAATAATGAAAGTGATACAGGACTTTCAAACAAGATAATAGGAAATCAACAATGGCTATGATAATAGTTTTCTTCAAAATAGCTGCCCATGCCATCATATATAATAAAATCAAACCAAATAGGATAAAACCAATTAAAGCAAAAAAAAAAAAAAAAAAGAAAATACTACAGGATTTTAAAACAAAATAATAAGGAATGGCTACCAACCTTCCCTTTTTAAATGTTTCCTCCCTTTTCACTTTCACAATTATCTATTGCACATTTTGGATCCCACTAACTCCTTCAGTTTTTTATACTAGGGAGACAACTTGATGTTCACCTATGTGAGTTTGAACCATTTCACCCAAAAGCATGATCACAGGTTGCATCCATTTACTTACAAGAGCCTCATGATTATCCTTCTTTATAGCTGGGTAGCTTTTCATTGTCTAAAAATGCCGTATGTTTCTTATCTGTTCTGCAGTTGATGGGCAAGCCACCCTTGCTTTTTTCTGGATTCCTGTCACATGGAACATTGTTTTCTTTCAATCTGTGACTTTCCTTTGGAGTTAATGTGTTTGTTATATACTGCATATTGATGGATCTTACTTCTTGATCCACTCTGCCTGTGTTTCTTTTTATTGGTGAATCAAGGCCTTCTACTTTAATGGTTATGGCCAACATGCACTGTTCCATCTCTGCCATGCTTTTTTCCTGCTGTTGGTTCTCTACTTTTCCCCTTCATTGAATTGTCTTCCCCACTTGGTGATCCTACTTTGTTGCTGTTCCTAAGCATGTACCATGATCATTTTTATCTCTCTCTAGAGTGTTCTTCAGTACTCTTTGTAGGGTTGGTTTGGTTCTCATGAATTCCTTCAGTGGTTCTTTGTCATGGAAGTGTCTTATTTCTCCATCAATTTTCAAAGATAGTTTTGCAGGTTACATCAATCTGAGTTGGAAGTGGTTTCTTTTTAGGACTTGAAATACTTCATTACAAGCTCTTCTTAACTTGATGGTTTGTGTTAAGAAGTCTTGTCATGTTTCTGATGGATTTTCCTTTATGGATGATCTATTTCTTTTCTCTAACAGGTTTTAATATTCTGTTTTTAAGCTGAATTTATGAGATCTTGCTTATTATGTGTCTGGGGGTAAATTTATTTTGGTTATGGCTTGTTGAAGTTTACATGCCTCACTTATCTGTATGTCAAACCCTTTTCCCATACTTGGGAAGTTCTTTGTTCTATTTACTTCTATAAATAGTCTCTTTCTGTCATTTTTGTTGACTCCTGCTTTTTCACTGACACCTATGATTCTTAAGTTATTTTTCTTTGTGTCATCCTGCAGTCATTGAATTGTTATTTCCTGGTTCCTTTTTATTTTTAAGAGATCTTTCCTTTCACAATCACTAGCTGTTATCCTGTCTTCAAGGTCTGAAAGTCTATCTTCCATTTCTTTCAAGCAGTTTTTCCAGCTTTCAGGGGAGCTTTTAATTTCCTGTATACCTCTTTGAGTCTGTTTCATGCATTTTAATTCTTCTCTATATTGTTCACTGAAGGTTTCCCTATTCGCTTATGCTCCTCTTTTTTTAAAAAAAAATCTATATCATCTTTAGGTAGACTCAATGATGCATTTACTATGTTTGTCAGTTTTTCTTTTACCTGAGGTATTATTTCTGATCTGATTTCTTTTACAGCCTCATGAAGTAGTTTCTTTCTTCAGTTGCCATCATCCTAGAAACTTCAGCTGTGTGACTTCCACTTTCTTTCATGTCCATGTCACCTGGATTTGTTCTGTATAGGCTAGAGGCCAGAGGTCATCTTTTGCTCCTTCATCTTGACATTTTCCTGGACCCCTCCAGATAAGCGAGTTGTGGGTTACTATGTACTTCCCACATTGACTACCTGTCCACGGTGTAGAGGGGTAGGTCAGGCACCTGGGTTTCTCCTAACCCAGGTTCCCCATGAGGCAGTGGGGTGTGGGACAGCCTTCTCCAGACACTTACAGCTTCTCCAAGGCATGGCTAGCTGGCTCTCCTGGTTCACACTGGCTACCTGTGGGAAGAGTCGGGATGGCAGTCAGCATGCATACAGGGCCTGGGCTGGCTGCTTCTCCCACCCATGCTGGTTACCCATGGGAGAGTCCTCCATAAATTTCTTTTTAAAAGGCCAATTTTATATATTTTTAACTTCATGGAAAGAAAATGTGCATTGAATATACACTCACTATATGGAATATTTTGGCTATCTAAATATATAAACCTTAATATTAGATAAATGACAGTTCTCTGTACCTTATGTCTGAGTGTATGGGGAAAGTATCTTTGATGATGAAAAGAAATTTAAAATTAACATAATGTACATTGAGTATGCAAGGAGTATTTCAATGAAATACACACTAACATTTTCTTCTTTAACTCTACATGTGTGTCTTCTTTCTTTCTTTCTTTCTTTCTTTCTTTCTTTCTTTCTTTCTTTCTTTCTTTCTTTCTTTTTGGCACTGGGGAGTCAAACTTATGATCTCTTGCTTGCCAGGTAGGTCCTTGTGCCACTGAGCTAAATCTCCAGCCTTTAATTCTGAATTTGAATACAAAAATGAGAGGCTCTGTGTGCTCTGCAGGAGAAGGCAGCAGGCTACACTGCTTCTGTCTGACACTGCCCAGTTGCATGGAAGGCAACTGACACTAGAAAAATTGTGAATGAAAGGATGTTTGTAAGGCCGGGGGTTTAGCTCAGTGGTATAAGCACCTGCCTGGCAAGTATGAGGTCGAGAGTTTGAACCCCAGTACAAAAAAAAAAAAGAAGAAGAAGAAAAGGATGTTTGTGTCTTGTAATGCAGTAATAGCATCTCTATCTTTTAAGCTTTTTAACTTTTAGAGTTGTTTTCTCTTCTCACAACTTTTCTTCTTTGACAATACCCAATTTCTTCTTATTTTCTCCAGTAACCTTCTTAATCCTTGTCTGGTGACTGGATTGAAACTACCGGAGATGAAAATCATGCTATGGCTTAATGTCTGTCTTAGTCCATACTTGCTGCTATAACAAAATATTCTAGATTCGATCACTTATCAAAAATAGAAATTTATTTCTTACAGTCTGAGATTCAGGGATTATACAATTCAGTATCTGATGAATGCCTGTCCCATCTGACCAGATAGCTCTTGTTTATAAGGGAATTAATCCCATTCATGAAGGTGGAGCCCTTGCAATTTAATCACTTTCCTAAAGATTCCTTCTGTTACTACTTTTGCATTAGTGATTCAGTTTCAATGTATGATTTTTGGAAGGACACATAACAAATCATAGCAATCAATATTTTAATCCCTTGCTTTAAAAATAGGATTAAACCCAGAGCCTCTGCACAGAGCTACATCTCCAGACATTTTTATTTTGTATTTTGAGACAGGGTGTTACTAAGTCACCAAGTTGCCCAGGCTGGACTTGAACTTGGATCCTGCTGCTGTAGCCTCCCAGAGTGTTAGGATATAGTGTTCATCACCACATCTAGCTTTTTTTTCTTTTTTCTTTCTTTTTTTTTTTTTTTTTGTACCAGGGATTGAACTCATGACCTCACACTTAGCAGGCAGGCTCTGTGCCACTGAGCTATATCCCAGGGCCTCAAGCTTTTTATTCTTTAAACACAATACATGTTAAAGGAATGAAAATTGTTGCATTTAACAATTATTCATTTGGTGTTGTTTTGTTAACATTAACTCACTTAATGCTTCCTACCTAGGAGGTAGATTTATAATTTGGAATTACAGGTTGTCAGTAGAGGGGTGTTTGGGAAGCAACTGACCTTTTTAATCTTTGAAGTCAAATTGAAGCAGAAAAAGGATAGAATGAAAGTATATTATTTGCATGTTTAAAAATGTCACAAAACCTATGATATTGTTGATAGACATTAATAATTATAATAAAAATAAACAAATTCAAAATTTGAAGAGTAAGAAACCATATCACAAAATTCAATCTGTATGGCCAGCCTTGTTTGTGACTCCTGTTACAGTAATTACAAATCAGCACCAATCAAACACAAAAAATGTACAGTCAGCTGGGTGTGGTGGCACATGCCTGTAATCCCAGAACTCAGGAGCCCACGGCAGGAGGATCACTGTGAGTTCAAGGACAGTTTGGACTACACAGTGAAACCCTGTCTCACAAAACCAACCCCACCCCCCGGCAAATCAAAAGCAAAAAAAACTTGTAGTCAATCTGATTGGATGTGGGGCAGAAAGGATAGAATCAAAGCTAAGATCCCATTAGAACCTCATGATGAATGTTTTAACAACTCACAATAAACTAGAAATGCTCATATCTAAATTTGAAGAGTATAAAGAAATGATAATTCTTGAAATTTTGCAAATGTCTTTGTAGTTGAATTGCTTTCATACTTGTATTTTATGTGATGTCATATATATTTTATAACTAATATTTTAATAGGTCAAAAGTTAATTTAAAAAAAAAATGTTAGATTGGGCTGGGGATTTAGCTCAGAGGCATAAGTGCCTGCTTTGCAAGCACATGGTTGTGAGTTCGCCCTCCAGTACCAATAAAAAAAAAATGTTAGATTATCACAGTGCGAGCCCAGTTTTAGAATGTCATTAATGAACAGTGGTTGTCTTCCTTTTTTGATTTTTAACTTTTTTGCAGGGCTGGGAATTGATCCCAGGGCCTGGAACATGATAGGCAGCTGCTCTACCACTGAGCTACATCCTCAGTCTGCTTTCTATCTTTTTTTCTCTTTGTACCGCCAGTCAAACACAGGACCTTGTGCTTGCCAGGCAGGCGCTTATGCTTCTGAGCTGTATTCTCATCCTAACTTTCATCTTCGTTCAAATTTTATTTTATTTTCAACATAAAAATGCAGGTTTGCAAACTCACCCCATTTTTTACTCTCTAAATAATGCTTTACTTCTGAAAACTAAAAATAAAGTACTAATTCTACATACATTGCACTTCTCAATAAAACTCTTCTTCATAAGAATAAAGATGAATTGTATTCATTGTTCGTAATGGAACTACACTGTGGTTTAAATATGTTTTGAGAATATAACAAATTGTTCTTTTACATTTATTTTACATTCATTTAATTCTTTAGTATGTGACAATATATAAGTGTGAAATGCATTGTTTTTTAAACTACTGAATTTTTGTCTACTGGGATTCTCTAAAGTTCCTTCCCACCAAAACACAGATCCTCACACTTATGAGGGTTTTTTTTTTAATGCTGTCCCTCTAAAGTCCTTTTTAATTTTTTTAATTTTTTATTTATTTATTTTTTATCGGTACTGGGGATTGAACTCATGATTATGTACCTGCAAAGCTAAAGTCCTTTTTTAAATGCATAAAAGAATTATAGAATTAAAATTCACATACTACCCATTTCATTGAATTTTTACCAAACTTTTTAGAGCACGTGGAAGAATCACTAAAAAAAATGTAAGTAATAAAAGCAACAAAAGAACAAAATGCTTACAAAAATAAATTAATTTTTATTGAGGAATATCAACTTTATTACAATAATTGTTCCAGTTTTTTTTTTTTTTATTTTGAGGGTAGTAGAAATACAACAGAATAAGACAGAACAAAGCCAATCGAGACAGTGCAGAGAATTTGGTACAGAACTTCACAGCAGGTTACCGGGATAACAGTAATAGGTACCATAGTATATCTCATTATCTTCACAGTAGTTGTCTAGTGAATTAGGTACAGCAAAATCAAACCAAAGACAGAACATTATAAAATCAATCAAAAGAGAATAATGCAAATAGTAAAGCAATTAGTCATAATGAATCAAAACTGAAAACAATACTTGCTCTCAAAGAGAAAATAAAAGAGCCCCCCTCCCACATTTGCTATATTGCATACAGTCATCCTGCGAAGAGATGCCCAGACCTCTGTCCCCAGTTGCTAACGGGGAGGGTGGGGGATGTTGGATTCCAAGTCCGGGCACCCTTAGGCTCACAGGAAATACTACTGGGCCTGCTCCTGGCTGATGCCTGAGGAAGGCGCTCACCAAGAGGGCGGGCAAATGGCTTCTTTGTGCAGCCTCCTGGGTTCCAGCATGGCCGTCGGCAGTCAGTTCTTAGGCATAATGCAGCACCTGCGCACCCAGGTGGCCTTTCCTGGGCGCCTGTCCCCTCAAATTTCTTAAACCTCATGATAAATTGGGTAATAGGATCTATGTGTACTCTGAAGCTTATTATTACACAATAGTTGCAGTTGTCATTTGATAGTTTCTCAAAGATGTCTTCAAGGAAATGGTACAACTGGCTGATTAAGTTAATACAGACAAGCCTAAAACCACAGTGTTCAACACTATGCACTAGAGTCAGCTGTAGAAAATGTGATGCTGGTACTCACCTCCTAAAGTTTCTGATTTAAGATGAGCCTGGGTAAAAACAAACAAACAAACAACCCAACTCTGTATGCATGCAGCCAGAGTTCAGCCACACAATTATATAGCTCAGTCACTTGACTTTACGCTTTTCATACAAGTATTTTTAACATGAGTCTGTTTTCCAAATAGTTCCTTTGCACTTAAACATGGAAAGTGTAATGTTTTATAATGTGTAAATTCTGCTACCGTAGCCAGCACTGATTTTGTTCAACATCCTTAACATGAAAATGTTTAATCAAATGCATTGACCTGAACATGTTAGGGTGCCGAACTTGGTATAATACAAGAGTCACATTAGAAATTAGATTAGCTTTTGTCTTCTACTGCAGTGAAGGTTGAAGTTAGACCAGATATTGTGTGATTCAGTTTTTGTCATTAGTCATTTGCATGACTAAATCGTATTCTGTGAAATATTTTGTTGATATTGTGGTGACATTGATGACTTGCAGGGAATCTCAACATTCCTGGTTCTACAATAAATTCATACTGGTAAGACTTCAGCTTTTCTTAATGAACATTGTTTATACTGAGAGAAGCATGTAGCAGTTCTTTTTTTGAATCATTTTCTTAATTAGTACAGGTTTGTAGTACCTGGTTTCACCCCTTGGTGGGAAATGGTATGTACACAGAGTGCATCTTAATTCCTTTTTTTGTCTCTTTGCCCTCTGCTTTCTCTGCCCTCCACCCAATCTTACTACTTCATTTTGTGCTTAAGATACAGTTCCAGAACTGGGTCTTACTCTACTTATCTTTGTCAACTTCCTATTTAACAAAAGTTGAAGTAGAGATGATTCCTTTTCTTTTCCCTTTCTATCATGACTAATTCTGGAAAAGGAAAATAAAGAACAAAAACCTATTACTCTAATATGATAACTAAGGAAAACATTGTAGACCTTTTACATCCTTTCAAATAGCCATAAATTTAGGATATTTTAGGGTAGATGTTCTTTTTCCTTTGTGTGTAAGTGGCCTTTTGCATGTCTAAAATTAGAAATAAGTCGACCTGCAGCTTAGTTATATACAAATTTCCTTGAGAGAAAGCATACAATGGTGGGTTTGAAAGGAGGATTAATTTTATTATCTATATTTTAGCTCCCAATTACTATGGTAGACTTTACTAATGTAAGGAAGATACATTTCCAGTGATTGATATGAGGCTTTATAATGCTTCAAAATATGTTTCAACATTTTTCATTGGTTATCCTTTCTAGTTCAATTATGGGTATGAATCACACTTTACAAATTAGGAAATTGTTAGGTTATATACTAAATAAATCTAAATAAAGTAGAATGTTTTCCAGGATATTTGTCAGAGACAAGATTTGGGGTTTGTTTGGCTTGCTCTTGGATTTGAA
The DNA here is from genome assembly GCA_004027455.1 of Hydrochoerus hydrochaeris. Lineage (NCBI taxonomy): Eukaryota > Metazoa > Chordata > Mammalia > Rodentia > Hydrochaeridae > Hydrochoerus > Hydrochoerus hydrochaeris. Next base: position 45,110 of record PVLA01006933.1, read on the forward strand.
TGAGATGCTGAGGTCCATACCATACAAGGCTATTAATTCATGGCATGTAGTGGCATTAAAATTAATCAAATTATCACCTATAATTGATTGTGATTAAACACCTTCTGAAATAAATACTTTAAGAGCCTGAGTAAGGGGCTGGGGACTTAGCTCAGTGGCATAATCGCCTGCTTGGCAAATGTGAGGTTATGATGTTCGATTCCCCAGTACAAAAAAAAAAGAGCCTAAGTAACTACTTGTGACATTTAACCAGCATCACTGTATTCATGATTTTAAGGGACCTGCACCTGGAATGAATTCTTCCCAGTGAACTGAGACATTTACAGAAAGCAAATGATTTCAGCTTCCTAACTGTTATTGCAAAACATGGTCAAAGAACCTGAAAACAGTTTTGGTAGCATTAAAAGAATCTCTTTATTTCTCATAGCAATGATACTAGCATTGCCGGAAATCAATTTAATTGTACGTGTTACACATTTCTAAGATGAGCTGAATCACAAGCTAGTCAAGTCTGTTCCTTGCAAACTGAGATGTCAGTCAAGAGATGTGGGCCTCTGAAACTTGCAAGGCAGCCACTGTGAATGGAACCCCTTCTCTTCCCACAATCTGAGAAGACCAGCTTTCGCCTGCTAGACAACCCTACAGTGGCCTTTGCTAAACTGGGGTGCTGGTCTTGCAAGGGGGTGTCCATCCTACTCAGGGCTTACCCCAAACATTCTTTGTTGTGACCAGACTCATTGCTAAGATCATGTCTTAGTATGCTGCGTGAGTACAAGTACAAAGTCTTAGCTAGCAGGAAATAGTATGTAAACCAAGAAACTTGAAATTTTTACTAATTATATGACAGAAATCTTGGCAATATATAACAGAATGAATTATAAGGACACTGGGAGGACATCAAGTATCATCAGTTTGAATCACATTTATTGATATTGGGTGCATTTACTAGTGATTTTGAATTTAATGCAGTAGCTTGTCCAGACAGAAGACACTCTACCATTCTTCTTGTTTGTTTGACTGAAAGTTAGACTTTGGTGGCTTATATATAATGAGGGGAAGATCACAGAATGTCATTGGAATAGAAGCCCATGGCTTATGAAGATAGGATAATGTGAGTGTATTTATCATGCTCAACAAACATAACTGTTTCCTGACTCTGTCTTTTGAGACAGTCCAGAGGAGACTCACGTTATGGAGCCATTAGTGAAAAGAGCACCTGCATTCTTGAAGAGCTCTGCAATGACTGTCCTCTGTAATCCAGTGGCAGAACTTTAATATCCAAAAATGGCTCGGGCACATTTATTGTAAGAGACAGCAGAGACTTAGTGGGTAATGATAATGTTTGATGAAAGGCAATCCTTCCAGGGGACAGAATTTGAAGTTGTACATTTGGCGGTTCTTTTTTTTTTTTTTTTTTTTTCTGGTTTGAGAGATGGGTAGAAGGACAGTTTTAGTTTATCAGGGCTTCCACAGCTTACAGATTGGATGGACTAAGGTATGTAAATGTCTTTCTTCATAGTTGCTGAGATTGGAAGTCCAAAATCAAGATGTTGGGAGTGTTGGCTTCTTCTATCTTCTTCCTGTGCCTTCCTATGGTCTTTTCTGTGTCTGTGTCTTACTTGATCTCTTCTTTAAAGTCAGCAGCCAAACTGTGCTACAGCCCACCCATACCACCTCATCTATCCTAATTACCATTTAAAGGATCATGTGTCCTAATACATTGTGAACTACTAGGGGTTAGGACTTTGACCAGGTGAACACAGTTAAGATTGTAACAACTGTGCTCATTTGTGAGAAGCTGGTTTGATCAGATGATGAGAGATTTGGAATGAATTGGGACTGGAATATCTAGATGAGGAAGTCTGGGGGAGAGGTGTTTGATGCGTCTTTCAGAATAGCCACGTGGTGTGAAGATATTTAGGTCTCATATGAATGCTTATGAAAAATCATTCACTGCAGAGAACATTCTGTAAATTAAGTAGGTGAAATTTACATATTTGTTGCTTGGATGTGTGTTTTCGTCACTGCTTACCTTGGTACTGACTAGTCGAAAGTGACCTGAGAGGCAGGAATACAAGAGACCTGTCTGGTTACCATCACTAAGTATCTGAAAAGAGCCAGCAGCCTGGCTGTGACCTCTATCTCATTCATTCTGACAGGGGAATGAGAGATTGACTACTTCCATCAGGAAGGGGAGAGACTTTGTCCGTGCTGAATAAGGATTACTTTCTCTGCTTGCACCAGCATCCTTGTCTTAGAGATGTCTTCATGACATTCAGGGTCATGGTATTTTGTATACAAAGTTGCTCACACAATATGCGTTGTTTTCTTTTGGCCTGGCTTCTTTCAGCATAATCATCTTGTCATTCATTCATATGATTGATTATATCAGTAGACATTGGAAAAAGTTTGTCTTTCCCAAGTCCCAACTATGTGATAGATTTATTAGACCTTTTTATTCCTAAGTAGTGTTACAGAATATGAAATACCACTTACTCACTTATTGATGCAAGTTCTGATTACTCTCTATTTTGATAAAGCTTGCATGAAAATGTTTGGTTAGATCTTTGTATGTACATATGCTTTCATTTCCTCCTGGCTAATTCCCTAGGAGTGGAACAGGTGGATTATGTGTATTATACTTGATTTTTTGAGAAATATCCAGTTTTTGAAGTTTGATTTTCATTGAATTTCCCTAATGATTGATAAAATCACCATCACGAACATAATAATGAATATATCCATCACCCTAAAAATTTCATTTTCATGGCTTGTTCATGTATCCTGTTTGACAAAATGATTGTTCATATATTTTACCCGTTTAAAAAATGGGTTGGTACTTTTATTATTAAAGATATTTGATTTTTGAATTATGTATTCTAACTTCAAGTCCTTTGTCAGAAATATGAGTTACAAATATTTTCTCCTAAGGTCTGTGGACTTTATCCTTTTAGCCAGAATCTAAATTTGATGATATTCAGGTTGTCAATGTTTTATTTTATGGGTCATATTTTTCTATTTAAGAAATATTTTCCTATCAGCATGTCAAACATAGTTTTCCTAGAATTTTTTTATTTGTAAGTTTTCCTCTTCGATCTATCTATGATTCATTTTACTTTGCTTTAGGCTAATTTTCTTCAAACATAGTTTTCCTAGAATTTTTTTATTTGTAAGTTTTCCTCTTCGATCTATCTATGATTCATTTTACTTTGCTTTAGGCTAATTTTCTTCTGTCTTACTTGTTTAAAATATTGAGCATTGAACTCAGAGCTACATACCTGCCCCCCAACCACTTTTTAGTTTGCACAGGATCTCGCTCAGGTTGAGATAAAACTTTTCTTGCCTCAGCCTCCCAGAGTCCTGGAGTTATAGGCACATGCCAATATGCCGCTTTCATTTTGTTTTACAATCTGTTTGTGGAGTGAAGTATGAGCCAAAGTTTATGTTTTTGTGTATGAAAACTCAGAAGCCCCAGCACATTTGTTGGTAGTTAACAGTTCTTCATATTAACTTTTCTGAGTAACTCATGTGATTTCTGTTTTCTAACTAGATTTTGACATGTACAAGTCTTTTCTTGAGTTGTGGCCTGGATTTCTAAAATATTTTAACCGATATTTCTTCTCAGACATTCTCAGCCTATTACATAGATAGTGACCTAGTAGAATCCTAAAGACAAATACATTTGTAATAAAACTCATTTTGTTGTAAATATTTTTTAATATTCTATTTATCCAATACCTCATGATAAAAAGAGGAAAACAAATGGCGTATTCAGTCAGTGCTCCTACTTATTAATATTAGATTCTAAGTACACCCAGGGGCTTGAATTGGTGTGTTATATGAAATGTTAATACTTAAATATTAAAAACAAATGGCCATCAATTTGTTTTTCTTATAAGTGGTTCTAGGTGTGTCAGATGAATTGATGGATAATTCGGATTTGATGAAACCAGTCGACCAACCAACCAATAAACAAAATCAAAATAATAAAATTAGTAAAATAATGGCAGTCTAAAATAAATAGTTTACACTTTCCTGGAGACTTAATCACTCATTTTATTGTTTTCCTCTTCAACTTTCCTTTGACTATAATATAGATTGGATAAAGAATAGAATTGAATGCATAAAGATTGTGGAATACTTAGTGCTCTCTGGATTCCTGTCATTACAGTTTTGACCTTTAAGCCAGATTCTTGTTCTGGTGTCTTGGTAGGAAACAGAAAGTGGAGATCAGAAGGAATAAAGTTTATTCTAAACTAACTACAAGTCTGCATTCTCTTTCACAGTAGCCCATGTTTGGGACATGTTGGGAATTAATGAGAATCTTGTTAGTCATGACTTGGTCTATTATTTAATAAGCAAGACAAGTGTCAGCTCATGGCTGGAGCACATATTCTGAAAGTGCTCCCTAAATTTTGAACATAAATAAAATAAGCAATTGGGCTGTTTCTTCTGCAACTCAAATAAGCCTTCATTGGCTGTCATATAGTAAGAAGGGGGAAAGGTCACAATATTGAGAGAGATGTCCTAAGGAGGACTGAAAGAGGCAGAATATGTTTACAATACTGAGAGTAAATTCCGTACCAATTTTTAGACCAAAGAATAAAGGAGGGGTTGGTTGATAAACTACTCAGAAATAGAAATTGTGTTAAAGGTGATGTTTGGGCTGTTAGGCTTTCTTCAGGCCACAGTATAGAAAACTAACATTTTTATGTTTCTTCTGCTCAAGGAAGGCCTCAAAAAACAGAATGTTACCTTTAACCTTATTCTATATTCCACAGAGTATTTTAAAAACTAGAAAAATATTGCTGGGGCAAAAATGATTGGAGCTCTAAAAGATCAGAAGAAAGCTTGCTTTCTTTATTTTTTTTTAATAAGTGGACACTGAGAACCTTATCCAGAGAGTTATTCTGAATTCAGTATTGCAGCTGGAGACTTTTGTAGTAAATAGGACTGTCTTACAGCTCACTGTATTTTTGGACCTGAGCATGAGTTTCTTGTAACTTGCTTTTCTTGTTACTTTACCTAATTTTCTATAATAGTTTTACTCATATTTTAGTTTTAAATTAAGCATTGAATGGTAAAATGATTTTAATTTAGGCAACTGAAATGTTTCAATCACTTTATGTATCATTGCATTACAGCTTGGACCTGTTATTAAAGTTTATGAATATATTTTCTAGAGATCATTAAAAATATTATTTTAAAAATAAAAGCAACAGTTTAAAAAATGACAGAAATCAAAGTATTCACTTCAAAAACATCTTTCTTTTCTTTCTTTCTTTCTTTCTTTCTTTCTTTCTTTCTTTCTTTCTTTCTTTCTTTCTTTCAAGACAGGATCTTGCTGTGGGGTTCAGCTGGCCCTGACCTCACCCAGGTTGGCCTCAAATTTGTGGGGATCCTCCTGTCTCAGTCTCCCACATGCTGAAATTACGGGCAAGTGCCATCACGTCCAGCTGCAGTTTATTCTTCATATCTTTTTATTGTCTAATGAACAGAGAAACCTCTTTTGAACCAAACTCTCACCTTTACTGGATGTTAACAGGTGCATGTAATATTCACTGAAGACACAGGGCTACAAATCAAGTTCGCTGCCACAGTGACTGACTGCACTGGCATGCTGTCAGCATCCACAAAGGGGAATAAGCATCCACCATGTAAAGCGTAAAGAAAGAGAACCACAAAAAGGAAAAACACTATTGATCACTAGCAGCCGAGTCTGACCCGTGTTTTCTGCATACTATCTCATTTAACCCTCACAGTACCCTGAGGGGGATAAAGCAGAGGATCCTTCATTATGCTGCTAGAAAGTGCTTCCAGCAGGCACCACTGTGTTTGCTCTCAAAGCCCTTTTTCCCTACTACACAGTGAGCTGCCTCTTAAATATATTCCGTATATTTGTTTTTTAATTTGGTGGAAGGCGCAAGCTTCATAACCAATTAGTATTTCATCAGATACTGTGAAACACATCAACCGTGCAAGGAAAGTTATATGTGTTTAATATTATGTTTTGCATGTTCTATAAAACATAGATTCTCCTTTCTTCTTTCTTTCTTTCTTTCTTTCTTTCTTTCTTTCTTTCTTTCCTTCCTTCCTTCCTTCCTTCCTTCCTTCTTTCTTTCTCTTTCTTCTTCTTGTGCTGGGTATTAAACGCCAGTCTTCTCAAACACTGGGCAAGTACTTTACCACTGAGCTACAACCCTAGCCCTTACTGTGTCCCTTAGGTTGTCACTATTAGACATTTCAAACAGTTCACATTTTCAAAAGAGTGTCTGTTTTTTGCTTCATTTTATTATTTGCATTTTGTTTTACAGTAATGATCCTCAATTTATCATATTTTTTCTTGGTGAAAATAGAGCTTAGATAACTTTGTAACATAACACGAAGTTCTTCTGCAATAAGGAAATCAATCATTCGGTCCAGTGCCTGTAATCCTAGTTTCTGGATTTCAGGGAAGTTGAGGCAGGAAGATCATAAATTTGAGGGCAGCCTGGGCAACTTAGGTGATAACTCGCCTCGAGATAGAATGAAAAGGGCTGGGGATGTAGCTCAGTGACAGAGCAATTGCCTAGCATATGTGAGGCCCTGGGTTCAATCCCCAGTACTTCAACAAAAAGAAGGAAGAAATCATTCATAAAATAAATGGGATATAGCTTCAGGTAACAGTTATGTTTTCTTGTTAATTTTAAATTTCTCTTTAGTATTTAGTAAAATTCTCTTTAAAATGCCAAAGAAATTGTCATATTTTATGTTTTGTTCACTAATAATAAACTAAGCCATGGAAGACAGACTCATGTTCAAGTAAAATCTTCAATGGATTATGATAGATTCTTGCGCTGTTTCTAACTACCTTAGTTTCTTAAAGAGCTGCGTAGATTTCAGAGATCTTGACACAATTGCCGCGGCACATAGAGCAGGCAGAAGGAGTTCAGCTGTAGGCGATTCACTCATCAGATCCACCCAAGGATGCCAAATGCTTTCCTCCTCCTCAGGTGTAGAGCACTTGCTGGGAGTCAGGGCAGGACACTAGGATGTGGGGTCTGCAAAGTCAGCCTCTGCCACCTCTTTGAGAACATTTGTGCAGTGGTCACTTTGGAGAACAGAGCAGGAAAGGACCTAGGTGGGGAGGCATTTTCAGGAAAGCCTGAGGAGCGGATCGTAGATATACCGTCTTGATTATCTGTGGGGAGATTAGTTCCAGGATGCCCAGTGTGTTCTCAATCCTTACCTAAGACGGTGTCTTACCCGCAGTGACCCCCACACCCTCCTATATGCTTAAGTCATCTAAACAGTGCATCCAATACCTTACAAGTATTATGTAAACACATTGTTCTATATTACTTAACAGTAACAACAAACTTTGTACATATTCAATAAAGACACAATTTTTTCCCTCAAATCTTTGCTATCTGCAGTTGGCTAAATCCACAGATGTGGAACAGATGGATAGGAAGAGTTGATTGTGTTCTAACTCATTATGTCAATTAAGTGAGAAACACAAAGGATTACGTCAGGACTCATCATCTGTCCTCTTCATTCTAGTGCAGACACTACTTGGAATAGTGTGGCCCCCAATCTCGTTTGAATTACAGCATTTTGAGGTCTCATTTCATGGCTAGCTGAAGATTATGTTGTTCTATTCCTTCTTAGAATGAACTGAATTTTGTTTTGGAGGTGTAAGGGTGTCCATAATACCAAAGAACTTTGAGACATTCAGAAGAGTTCAAAATGAGCAGTGAGGATGCTTGAGTGGGTGGTTCAGAGCTGCACTTTTACACAAACTCCCTGGGCATGCCTCCTCCTCTGTCCGTGACTTCATTCTTGTCACCATGGGATAGAACCTCAACATTCTGGTAACAGAACCCAGGACCTTGGCAATGAGCTACATTCTAACCCTTCAGTCTTTGTCTGGTTTTTTAGTTTTAATTTTGAGGCAGGGTCTTGCTAAGTCACTAAATGGCCCAGGCTGAGCTCAGACTTGGATCCTCTTGCCTTGGCCTTCCAGAGTGCGGGGATTCCAGGCCTCACATGAAATTAGTTTTTTGACAAACTCTTATCTTTAGTCATTTCTTCTGCTACTGATAATTTTGTAACTTGGTAAAAGAAGAATTAGCACGTTTTATTTTTGAAACATCTTGTCTCACTTATTTCCAAGTTGTCTTCTTCCTTTGTAAGGAGGGCAAGTCATTCAAATTCTTTAAAACAAAGAATGAAGAATGAACTTAAAAATATAGACTATTAAACTAGATTGTTTTCTGAATCAACTTCATTGTTTAGTCTAAACTTAATAGTTTCCCACCTATATTTACTGTTTTTTCTCCCTGTAGAGACAATTTTAGACCTTTATATTTGTATCGACATTTTTGTTGTTTTTATTTTTAAACAGATTTCTCCATCTCATTAAGTGAAATAAAAATTCATAATTGTGAAAGACCAACGTATAGTCCATGAACAAAAACAGCAAACAGTACTCAGACACAGATGAATATTTCTTCCTCAAGATACTGACCCAGGTCCCCCAACCCCGTCTCCAGCCACCCTGTGAAACCAGGAAAGACGGCTGGGAATGGGACTAAGAACATTTTCCTTCAAGAGCAAATTAAGAAGGTCGAAACAGGAAAGCAATGCTCTGAGGCATTGGTGAAAGCTTTTGCATGAAGAAGCAGCAAGTAAAAAATATATGAAATGCATAAAAACTCTGCACAGCAGTTTTAGAGCTTTGATAAAATATAAAACGTCTTTAACCCCTTTGCTGTTCTTGCAAACGCCTGCAATTCAAGAATTTTATTATTCTGGGGCTAACGTATTTTAAACCTCAATAACTGAATGTTTCCTTTGGGAAACCTTCAGGCAAACTATATATTGATTTTCTCAGGATGCACTGTATTTTTCATTAGTACCAAGGTTTGGTGGATATCTAATCATTTGTTCACCAAATTCCTCTGAAAATTAAAATGGGCTACTCCATTTTGGTTATGGAGCCTTCAGAGCATAGGCATTAATTTTTGTCTGTTAGATCCCACCAGGATAGCTATTTTGACATCCTTCTTGGCCAGGGTATATTCTGCCAAATTACCTCTTTAACTTGGTGTGTGCCCTTTTCCTCTAAATACCTTCCACTTGGGTCTCATGGCACATTTGACGTAGCCAAGAGCCCGGTGCTTTTCTCATTTTACTTTTTAAGGTATAAAGTTGCAGATTGCTATACAGGTACACATCGGATCAAGCTTTCATTTGCATTATCCATGAAATGTAGTTATTGTAAAATATAAGTCACATTGACATTATTTAATATTCATCATCTTCATTGGCAGAAAGCGACTCTGTGGTATAGATAATGTGGATCTTACAGTCACAAGTAGAATTTCCTGGGTAATTGTGGCATGCATTCTGGTCTCACCCTTTATGAACCACTTCATTTGCCTGACAGTGGGGAGCTCGTTTCTGCCCATGCCTGGCCTCATGAAGCCAAGTGTATATGCAAGAGGGAAGCTACGTGTCCCAAGGGAAGCTCACAACGTATTTTCCTGTGTAGTTCTTCTTATGCAGCAGAGTTCTGATTCCACCTGCCACCCCAACCCTCAACAAAGACACATGGTTTGAGGTGATGGTTGGTACCTTTTTCAGGCATGCATTTAAATCATACAATTTGCCAGTGAGTGAGTCACCAAGCCGTCTGCATTCTCATGTCAGCACCGTCTGGCTGTGCTTATTTCATTTGATGACAACCTCAGGTAGGGGCATCCTAGCATGCCAGGGTTAGAAAGGAGGAATTAGGTGAAAATCTAAACTAAGGTCTGAGTTTTACTTTAGTGGTGGTTCTGGAGGAGGTTGGATGTATCCTGTGGAAATGTCAAGCATGGGAATGGGAAAACTGAAGGAAGCAAAGAAGGAAAATCAGTGCACACTATTTCACCTTTACTGCTTGCACCCTTAACTTTTTCGAATGACTTCTATGAGGAGAGCACCATTTTAGGCACAGAGAATTCAAAGGTGAACCACACAGGAAATGCCCTTGAGAGTGCAGAGTTGACATCTAACCAAGAGAGAAGAGGATCCACACAAAAGGAATTAAACAAATGAACAAGATGGTTTTAGGAAAGCAAGCAAGGCAGTGACGTTGGTAAGGCAGGCTGATGTACACAGAAGGACAAGAAGGAGTGGAGTGGAGAGGAGTTATTTTAAATCGGTTGATAATTTTGCTAAGGAAGGGACATCGGTGTTTGACCCTGAATGACACAGAGGTGGTAGCCATGGAGATCTGGCATGATAGGAAGCAAGTGAAGTGTCCCCATGGGGTTCATGGGCTTGGTGGGTGCAGGAGACAAGTGATACACATGTGTGGCAGGACAGAGAAAGTAACGCAGCAGTGTCCATTATAGGAGGGGTTCTTTACCCCAGACTAGCCATATTCATAATTTGACTATAAAATATAATTTCCAGGTTCACAGTTTAATTCGTAGGTCCAGATGAATACAAGATTTTGAAATGTAAGATTTTGGATCAAATATCCTTTCTGAAAGATTCATGTAAAAAAAGGTATAAAATCCAACTTACAGTAGCAGGAAAAGAATGCAATGGTTGTTTTTAGAAAGGGGCTTCCTGTGTTGCCCAGGTTGGCCTTGAGTTGAAGATTGTCCTCCTTCTGCCTTTCAAGCCCCAGGGTTGCAGCACCTGTCACCACATCAGAGGTGACACGTTTAACGAAGAAGGATTCCTATGTATCCAATTCTGAATTGGATGCAAGTAGATGTATGAGTAAGAACGATTCTACCATGAAAAGATCTCTGACAGATAAAATGCAGGTTAAAATTATTACCTATAAGATATATTAAGTGTCAACTAATCCTACTAATTATATCTTAAACTGCACTTAGATGTATCTTTAGTCACATCTGCAATTTCTTCTCCAATAGCTACTGTGTATGATTGAAGTACATTTACATAAGGTAAATTATACAGATCAGGTGCTCACTAATGATTTTTTTATTAGTAACACCTAACAATTCCAGTGCATATATTTATAAATTACCACACCAATGGCTTGTGACAGAATAAAGTATAAATGCAACATATTTAACCCACATCTTCAAACCTTTTCCACATGTCTTAGCAGTGTTCAATGTACACAGCTTATTTTCTAAACATGATTGAAATTATTTTATTCTAAAATCTTCTCTGAATTTCTAAAACACATTCATTCCAGGACAAATGTGGCTTGACAAATCACCAGAGCTCCTTCTTTCTACCTTTTTTTTATTACTTAAAAAGATTCCAAAAAAGTAATATATACTCATTATAAGGAAAAATTATAGAATTAGAAAAAAATCAAAATCCACATAGTCTGCTCCTTCACTCTCTAATCCCGAACCCACTGGCAAACAATAAGTACTTCGGTGAATTTCTTGCAGATATTTTTCTGCACCTTCTCTCTCCTTTCCTACACACAAGATTTGTTTGATTTTCTGTTTATGTGGCTAAATCATACTGTACAATTTCTGTAATTTGTTTAACAGCCTATCATTATTATATTTTCAAGATAATGCATATAGGTTTATACATTCTTTTAGGTTGGCATGGGATTCCATAGAATTTGTGTCATAATTTATTATTGCTACTTATAAAAATAATTTCAATATTCAACATTCAAACAAGAGTGGAGAATACATTAATGAAAATAATAGACCTTTGGATCCACTGTACCCTATTCTATCATAAATTTACCTGGTTCCTTGTTAGTGGAAATGTATGTTGTTTTATTCCTTTACTGTTCAAAACAGTGCTGAAATGCAAAACAGTTTCACACATCTAATTTTATGCACATGTGTAGACAACAGTGGAAGAGCAGTGTCTACAGTGGAATTGTGGGCCAGAGGCCGTGTGGATTTAGAAAACCAAGAGGATTACAGAAGTCACCTTCCAAATAGCTGCAGTTGTGCTTTCATCAATAAGAGATGATAGGAATGTTCTTTCCTGAATGCAGTCCAACTGAACAAGACAGAATGAAAAAAAATAGGATGGTAACACAAAAGCACAATATTTAGAAAATCAAATTAAAACTTTAAAGCTATGTTGTCAAACTCAGAACTAATAAACAACTTTACTTATTAGCTGCCTCTCAAACCTCAAATTGGTATGTGTGCCCCATGTTCAGATTGCCTCTATAAAGACAGAATCATTTGTGCAGAGAGGAGATAGACTTGGTTCCACAGGTTTGCTACCTATGGTTTGTATTTACATACTGCTTGCACATCTTATTGTACATATACCATTTATTGATTTCTGATGTGTGCACAATGCTGTTACATATGTGGAATTCAACAGTAAAAGTTCCCCACAGTTCAAGGAGCTTACAGTTCAATCAAAGGATAAGATTTGGTTTCTGTTCTAAGTGGAAAGTAGTTATGTATTCTCTACACTTTTGTAGGACTGTAAATGCTAAAGGTTGTCAAATCAATGCTTAGTACTAGATTAAAGTAAACTGGTTTTTGTCCCCATTTCAAACTTTCTCTCTTGTGGAAGCTTTCCTTTGAGATGATTAATCATGAAGAAATTTCTGGGCAACCCAGGAGGCTGCACAGAGAAGCAATTCGCCCATCCTCTTGGTGAGCGCCTTCCTTTTTTGGGAGCCAGGAGCAGGCCCGTAGTGTTTCCTGTGAGCCTAAAGGTGCACGGGCTTGGAATCCAACATTCCCCCTCCCTCTCTGTTAGCAACTGGGGACAGATGTCTAAGCATCTCTTGGCAGGATGACTGTATGTAATAATAGCAAATGGGGGGTTTCCTCTATCTTCTCTTTGAAAACAAATGTTGTTTTTAGTTTTGATTCATTATGATTAACTGCTTTCTCTTTTCAATATTCTCTTTCAATTGATTTTATGATGTTCTGTCTTTGGTTTGATTTTGTTGTACCTAATTGACTAGACAACTATTGTGGAGATAAAGAGATATACTATGGTACCTATTGCTGTTATTCTGGTAACCTGCTGTGAAGTTCTGTACCAAATTCACCACAGTCTCGATTGGCTTTGTTCTGCCTTGCTCTGTTGTATTTCTACTACCTTCAGAATAAAATTAAAAAAAAAAAATTTCTGGGCATAGTGGTGCACACCTATAATCCTAGCTCTCTAAAGCTAAGGCAGGAGATTCTCAAATTCAAATCCAGTTTGTGGTAATTTAGTGACATAGCAAGACTTGGTCTCCAAGTAAAAAATAAAATAAAATAAAAAAATAAAAAGGGCTGCAGATATAGCTCAGTGAAAAAGTCCCAGACTTCACTCCCACTAACCACACACAAACATGAATTGGGGTGGGGTAGAGGTGAAGGAAGAGGAAGAGGAAGATGGAGCTTTTCATTGCTTTCAGGGTGGTCAGAGAGACAGAGTAAAAGAGGTTATTCGCAGAACACTGTCCTATGGGTTTCCCATGCTTTCAGCACTTCTGCGAGGAAGCACTGCATTGGAGACTATGCCTTGTGGTGAGTTATCAAACCCATAATTGATAATTGGAATTTATGATTTGTACCATCTCATTGTTAAAACAGGTGGCTTAGGGGGCTGAGGATTTAGCTCCATAGCATAAGTGCCTGTCTTGCAAGCACACGGTCGTGAGTTCACTCCCTGGTACCAATAAAAATAAAATAAAATAAAACAACAACAGGTAGCTTCATCTTTACTTGCTTGTATAAATTCTATGAGGCTTGCTTTCAAAATAAAAACAGAACAAAACCCAAAAGCAAGTCTCCAAACAATTACTCTTTAGAAAAACTAGTGTCCTTACACTATTCCAGGTCTCACAGCCAGAGAATACATTTGTAGGAAGGAAACACGTTTCCATCAGTCCTGATGGTCTTTTGTGACAATACCATTATTTGCTAACTGATAAAGAGAATAACGTGAAATCTTGGAAGAACTCAGACTTTCTCTAGAAGCCACGATCTCATAGAGATGTCCCATGAGTGTCATGCTCAATATAAATCCACACACTTAGCAACTCAGTCACACTGCTTTCCTCATGTGACTCTGTGCCCTCAAATTGAACCATTAAACTGCTCAAATGAAACCATCTGAGACATAATATTTATTTAGTCACTGAAAGAATGGATAAATTCTCAGGTTGGCTTGTGTGTTAATTTTACTGAAAATAAGACTACATAGTTTAAGACTTTTGTGTCAGAAATTGTAAAAATTGAGTTTTCTTTACTGAGGTGATTTAGTTTCATGTTGAACCAGAAATACAATTCCCTCTTTTATTCCTTGGTAATGTAAATTAACCTCAAATTAACCCTCATTTTTATTATTTTTCAATGCTAACAATAGGACATAAAGTGTTTGATTATTTCTTCCAAGATACTGCACCATACCTGATAATCTGAGGTAGGAAATCTGATGATCTGGTATGAACGAGGACATTTCTTTCCCCAGAGAGATTATCGTTAAGTCTCCATAGCAGCAGTGCTGTAGTAGAGAGGGTCAGAATCACCTGGGCGGCTTAAGAATTCAGATTGCTGGGCCTCTCTCTTCCTCTGTGATTCTGATTCAGCAGATCAAAGGTGGCATTCAGGAATCTTTCTTTTTCTTAGTCGTCTTTGACCATCCCACTGCAAGGTGTTGAGCCAAACCTTGCACTTTAAGAACACTGCTAGGGGCCAAAACCTAAAATAGATTCAGAGATGTTTGTGGTGAAACAAAAATTTTCTTTCTTTTCTACTCTCTTTTCTTCTTTCTTTCTTCTTAAACTTTGTATCTCAGTTCCTCCATTGGTTTACCCTCAAATCAGTAAAGCAAAACATTTGATAACTTCCTAGCAGACTGTATTTTCCCATGTAAAATATTATTTTATCATTTTACTTTCTTTTAATGAAATTTGTTCAGAAACAATGCACAGTTTGTGGATTGTGTTTTTCTTCAGAAGTGTTTTCTCTTTTAGTTTTTTTTTAACCTTCATAAGAAGATGATAAGAAATTTATTACCCTGTTAAAGACCCTGATTTGTAAAGAGCTAGTTTTCAGATTGAGTAATTTTTCAGCACCAGGACATTGATACAATATTAAGGGCTATCTGCTTTCATGGTCAGGCTGCCTTGGTATCTTGGAGAGTTGTACATTTCTTTTTTCCCTGAGTACTAGAGATTGAACCCGGAATCTTCACACTGAACTACATGCCTAGATGTTATATATATATATATATATATATATATATATATATATATATTTAATTTTGAGACAGGGCCTTGCTAAGTCACTAATTTGCCCAGGCTGGGTTTAAATTTTCAGTTTTTCTGTCTTGGCCTCCCAGAGTGCTGAGATTGCAGGTGTGTGCCACGGTGCTGACTGTCTTAGTCACTTTCTCCTCACTGAGACACAACACCGCGTACTCGCAATTTCAGAAAGGAGAGGTTTACTTTGGCTCAAGTTTTGGTCCATAGGTGGCTGGCTGTAAGGCAGAGTGGTGTGGCAGAGAGCCAGAGTGGAGAAACACTGCTCATGGCATGGCAGACAAGCATGAGAGGGATGGAGGAGAGAGAGCAAGAGAGAGTTAAGGGAGGAGGCGCAAAGGGAGACACAGCCTTCTGGGCCATGTCCCAGTGACTCCACTCCTGACCATAGCCCATCTGCTAACAGGAAGCCCCACCCATGAGTACATGAGGCTCTAGAGGGGCATCTAGATATAAACCATAACCCTGGCCCTGTTTCCTCGTTAGTCCATGTAGGATTTTGAAAATTAACTGTTGACTTTCCATTGTACAAATACCAATTCATTGTTCATGAAGTGTCAGGCACTATCTTAGGCCCTCAGGATTTTTGCTGCTTGTCCTCAGTTTAA
Organism: Hydrochoerus hydrochaeris; assembly: GCA_004027455.1. Taxonomy (NCBI): domain Eukaryota; kingdom Metazoa; phylum Chordata; class Mammalia; order Rodentia; family Hydrochaeridae; genus Hydrochoerus; species Hydrochoerus hydrochaeris. Next base: position 60,932 of record PVLA01006933.1, read on the forward strand.
AGCATGGCCTGAAATGATTGGCAGCCTTAGGTGATGACTTTGGTTGCCAACATGAACTTGAAATTAAAAGATCATTAGTCGAACATGATCGCGGAGGAATTTTGGAGCTGGAAATGTGTTTAGTGATGATTTATTTTAGTCTTCACTCAGAATGGAGGTCAAAGCCATGCAAGCCATGCAGGACTCAGGGAGGGAAAAAGTCAGATAGTGCCACCCCTGAGCCTATGGTGTGTGGGCTGAGAATCAACAACCTCACCCCCACCCCACAAAGCCCCATAAACAATTGGCTGGTTCAGAGAACAGGCTGAGTTGATAGCAACTGGGGTACAAAAACCAACTGAATGCTTGTAGTGTTTGGTTGACTTTGAGGGCTGGGGCCAATGGTCTGAGCATCTATAGGGAGAATGACAGTATGCAATCTAGCAAATATGGAGGATTTCCTTCTATCTCGCTTTTCAAATACAATACTGTTTTCACTGTTTTGTTTTGTTCTGATTAGTTGTTTTGCTTTGTCCAATATTTTGTTTTGATTAGTCTTGTTCTGTTTTGTTTTGGTTTGATTTTGCTATATCTGATGGACTGGACAACTACTGTAAAGATAACAAGACATACTGTGGTAGCTATTTTTGGTTCTCCTATTATCCTGCTTTGAAGTTCTGTATCAATTCCACAGCTTTGTTTTGATTGGATTTATTCTGTTTTGTTTTGTTGGGTTTTATTATCTTTAAAGTAAAATTTTAAAAAAATTTAAATAGAAGGAAAAGAAAACTGATTTTGCAGGAGATGTTATAATTTATATCTAGATTTCCCCCAACAGCCTCATTTACTCATGGGTGAGGTTTTTGGAAGAGGGCTGAATCAAGGAGGTGCTATATGTAGCTAAAAGTGATGTTTGGAGGTCAGAACTGGTTAGAAGAAGTGGTTCCCTAGGGGTTGTGACCTGGTAGGATATGACCTCCTCCCCACGTCCACTCTTCACTCTCTACGTCCTATACTGGATTGATAGCTTTTTTCTTTCTCTATATAAAAATACTGTGCCATTTTCTCCTGACTTTCATAGTTTCCAATGAGAAATCCTTTGTCATTCTAATGATTTTCCAATATCTGTGTGTACTCAGTGAAGGCTTGTTTTATAGCCTTTCCTCTTTCAAGTTGAGATTGTCATGTTTTTTGCCAGAATGAGTAATTTCATATTGTATACTCAACATTACATGCACTACACATGAGATTTTAGTTCCTGTTTAAATCTCATGTGAGTATATTAATGAGGCTTCAGCCTGTTTATAATGAGAATGCACATCTTAGCCTAAACATCAACTTTATTTTCAAAGTCCTCGCAGGGTTATTTTGGCCCTCCCAACTTCTGTGCTTTCCAGAGCCTAAGTTAACTTTTAAAAGTTTTCTAAAATGGCCTAATTTTCAAACAGTTTGCTGTGTTGTGTCTGAGGCTAAAAGCACATGTTGCTCAGGGGTCTTCTCAGAATATCCGTAGTGCCTTCCTTCAGTGAGAAGGATAAGAATGCTGTCTCATTGTATGGTACAGACAGGCTCTGGAACACAAAGGACAGTCTCCAGCTGACAGCATCTGGTGAGGAAGGGAAGATGCATGGCTGTGTGACTTTTCCCATGGTGTTTCATCTGGAATAATGCAGGTATGGTTAAAGGGTTTCTGTACTGCCGAGCTTCCCTTTTCTCTGGCTTTTGGCTAAAGAGAGTAAAAATGTTGTGTGTGTGTTTACTGTTGTTTTCAGTTATGTTCCTCTTCAGACCTCAGGCTCTGAAAAAAACCTAAAAGATTCACAGTTTGTCATGCAAGTAAAGAAATATTGGGAAAGATCAGGGCTAATTATATGTAAGTCACAATGTCTAATGAAGAAGAATATAATGAAAACCAAAACAATGATTTTATTACCTAGGAGTTGAGTGGAAACAGAAAGAAGAGGTCTAAAATCTCAAGCCCTGAGATTTCCTAATCACAACAGACCTTGATGTAGCTTATCATTGCCTTGCCATAAAGTGCACTCTGCCCCTCATTTTCCCTGGTATCCCTGGTTTTGCTTCCGTCTCTTTGAACCTCCTTTCTCAGTGTTACTGGCAGGTCTCTCTTTGTCTCCCTGACTTTTGTTTTGTTTTGTTTTTCCCCTATAGATTGTGGTCTCTAAATGCCATTTTCTACTGTGGCTTAAAGAAAAGGTTTATTTTAGGTCTGGGGCAGGAAATATATATAATACAATCCAGAAATACCTTTCATAATATTAAATGAGGAAGCTACTGAAGCCTAGTTTCAAAAGAACACAAGAATTGGTTGGAAAGAACTCTCACTGGTTAAGTTAAGGATGAATTTCTAACAGTTAAAATTATTGAATTTTTGTGTTTTCATCTACTGAGAAACTCAGCTCCATGTTAGAGAAAGCAGTAGCAGGTGAGACTGGGAAAGAATAGGGGACTATGTGAAATCTGAGAGAAAATAAGCGAGGAATGTATCTTTGACTATCTGTAGTAGGTGTTTTGAGATCACACAAATACTTATGTAGTGGTCACGTTTGTCTCCTTGCTCTTCACCATCCTTTTACTCTAGTTTATCTTACTGTATTTCTAATTTTTCCCACCCTTTACTTAAATCCTCTACTCTTTTGGGGTTTGTTTTCATTTCGGGTTGAAAAATCTTTTGAACCATTGACTAAGAAACCAGTGTGTAATTGAAATAAAAAGAAGCCTTGTAATTCAATGGGATTGTGGAGTTTTCATAATTTCTCTCTGTTTAATCCATTCTTAGTGCATGAAACTGTAAAAACTGCCATACAGAGGTAGGATGATCATGAGTTGGAGATCAGATTGGGCTACATGGTGAGTTCACTAGATTGTGAGATCTTGTCTGAAAACACACAAACAAGTCAAAGGATGTCTGTAGACTTGTTGATCTCCAAAAAGTAGAAGTTTATTCCTCCTATTTGCACAGCCTGAAAACACTTAGAGACTCAGTGTCTGGGGGAGTGCCTGCTGCCTGGTATGTAGATGGGCGTCTTCTTGCTACATCTCCATGCTACATGCCCCTGTGTTGGAGGGGCAGGCAGGATGACTGGTATCGCTTCCATAAGGGCACATTCCTCTTTGTGAGAGCTCCATCTTCATGATTTACTTATCTTCTAATACCACCTAATACTGTCATATTGCAGATGAGGATTGCAACATAGGAATTTGGGAGGGACATGAATATTCAGTCTATAGCCCTCTCTTTCACCCAAGGAAAGAGCTCAACCATTGCATTTTCCTAGTGCTCATTACTTAATATATTCCATAATTGACCAGAGCAAGTTTTAAAGGTATTTACTGATACTTTGGTACCTATATGCCATCTGAAAATTATTAAAAGTCTTTTTAACCTCAAATGCCTAAAATTCTCCCTTAGTTTATTGATAATATGAAAAACTAAATGGTAATTTCATTGCTGTAGCATAAAACATGTTGTAGGCTGATTTGAAAAATAAGTTTAAATGATACTTTCAAAAGCATGGAGTGGGAAGCCTGGATATATTTTGAGAAAGGAGTCATAAGGCAGAAAATGTGTGTGGACCCCTCACATTCTGTAATATTAATGCACCGCTTAAGAATCCTTCACAGTGTGACTTGTGATGATTTCAAAAGTTTGGAGTTCATGCAAAGGACTTGGACTTTCCAGTATAAATAAGAAGCTGTTACCCAAAAATATTTTGATTATCCATCTTCTTGGCTTTTTACAGAACTTAGTATTTTCTCTTCCCTTTCTTACATGATAATTCTCAAAACCTTCCTTAGGAAACTAACTAGATAATTAATTGATCTTCCAATGTCAGTGCTTATATTATATATACAGGAAATTAATTTTTATCTTAAATAAAGTCTTTAAACATAGCTGTTTTAAAATACCTAGTTAATGTCAGATTATTATTGGTTAGAGGTCATTTGGACTGCCTTAACTTTCACCCTTGATATTTACAAACCCTGGGTAGACAGTTCTCATGGAAGAAAACCACTACATCTACCTAAGGAAAGTGGGACCATGGCTGTACAGGAGATTCTGATTTATCTTGCTACAACTACAAATGGATGTACTGTGGTATATTAGTTCTGAAATATGACTGCTTGGATTTGAAGATAGGAGCATCACTTACTCTTCTGTGTATGTCAGGGTGGGTAAAAGATGAATAGCCAGGGTGTTATATCTGGTCCTTGGCCTCTTTCTCTCTGACAGTCCTTCTGCTCTGCTTCCTGGTTATCATGAGGGGAGTAAGTTTGCTGTGTGATAACCTTCCACCATGATGTTCCTGCCTTGGGAACATCCAACCATAGACTGAATCCACTGAAACATATATCTTGTGGGTGGGGAGGTGGGGCGGTGGGAGTGGGTCTTGATTCTCAGTCTGAGATGGTAGGCTCATGGGAGATGCTTCCAGGTTTCTCTCTTCCTGGACCCCACATGGCTTATGTGCATGGCTTACCAGAAGATCTAAGTGACTTGTGCTTCTTAATGTGTTCCTCCCTGACCCAGCATATCTTCTCTAAATACTTTTCTATTATGGATCTTTGGAACTCAAAAAGCACTCCAAAACAGATTTCCAAACTGGCATTTTCAGTTTGGCTCTTAATTGATAAATATAATGACTTGAAACAATCTTCCTGTGGATTATGACCAGTGAATTTGTAAGATAGGAGGCAGGATCATTAAGATTATATCTTAAGAAAGAAAGCTTTAGTTTGTGAAGAGAAAATCCAAACATTTAGACAAAAATTTCAATATGAGATCATTTTAAATGATTTGAAAATCATTTTTATTTACTTTTTAAAACAGAAAATAGGAGAGGAGAAAAAGATGGCCAATTGATAGGTAGCACGATAGAGAGCCTCTCTGAGGGGAACAGCTCAGATGCTGGAATCTAACACCATGGAGAGGACCGGATGAAAGGAGAGGAATTCTAGCGACCCAGGAAGAAACTGAAGAAAAAAAAAGGAAGAAATGTGGACAAAGGGCTGGAGCTGGGCACATTTCCCTTGCTGTGCTGGGTGTATCATGGAGTCAGGGGACTCACGGTCTAGCTGAGGTCACAGCCCTGCTGAGAGTGGGGGTTGGTGAGCTCGAGACCCTGGGAGGAGGTGCTGCAACAGGGAGTGGAAATGGTGAACCGAGCTACACAGACTTCAGTGAGTGCTGGGAACTGGGTTCCCCAGAGCAGGATGAGTGGCTAGATGACATATTGGGGTTGGGCAGGACAGGCTTGAATCAACAACTGAAGTGGCTTCAGTCCGTGGCTCCTGGCCCAAAGTGGATTGGTGGGATCTGCCTGTGCTGGGCCATAACCCTGGTTGGGACCCAATAGGCAGGGATGAGGCTGTCCTGGACTTGTGACATCTGCAGGGCACACACTAGCATGCTGAAGATACTCACTGGCCCAGAGAGGAGGGGCCAGCCCACATCACCCTTGTGTGCTCCTCACAGATCAGCAGTGGACTGGAGAGAGCAGCAGTCCTCTAGCCAGTATGCTTCAGAAAAACTGTAAGCAATATGAAAGAAACCAGAAGCATGACAAAACAAAGAAACAGCAAAAAGCCTCCAACTGCTGATCCAGGGAATATAAGTCCAGGAGAGGTAAATACAGAGGAGATTGAGGGCAGCAAACATGCAATATCAGACACGGCCTCATTGGAAATAAAGAAATACTTCCGTGACCTCATTGACGAATTTAAATCTGAAGTTCTAACTCAGGTGAAGCAAGATATAAGAAGATCAATAAAAGAAATGCTGGGCACTCCTCAAGAAGACACAAATGGAAGAATGGAGGAACCCAGAGAAAGGAGAGAAGCCTTTGATGAAGAATATAAACAAAATCTAGAATACGTGAAACAGATCCAAAGAGAATATCAGGAAATTAAAAACTCCATTGAAAGCTGGCAAAACTTCTTAATAGAAACTGAAGACAGACTTTCAAAACTTGAAGATAGATTTGCAATGTATGATCTCAAAAGGAAGTACCTCTTAAAAATAACAAGGAGCCAGGAAGCAATGATACAAAGGCTAGAAGATGACAAGATGATTTATAACTTAAGAATAAAAAAGTGCATGAAGAAGCATGAAAAAACACAAATGAAATAAAAAGGCTATTCACAGAAATAATTAAGGAAAACTTCCAAACATAGGAAATGGAAACGATGTTCAAATATATGAGGCATGCAGAACTCCAGCCGGCTACAACCAAAACAGATCTACACCCAGATGTATAATAATCAGGATCCCAGAAATCCATCACAAGAACAGAATATTAAAAGCAGTCAGAGAAAAGAAACAGATTACCTATAAAGGAAAATTCATCAAAATCACAGTGGACTTCTCAATGCAAACTATCAAATCAAGAAGAGCTTGGAGCAAAATATTCCAAGCCCTGAAAGAAAATAACCTCCAACCCAGATTGATGTACCCTGAAAAACTGTCTCTCAAAATTAATGGAGAGATAAGATATTTCCATGACAAAGAGGAACTGGGGGAGTTTGTGACCACTAATGCAACTCTGTAAAGAATACTGAAGGACATTCTAGAGAGAGAGTAGAAAATCACCAGGATTCCAGGAACAATAGCGGAAAGACTTCAATGAAAGGGGCAGAGAGTGAAATGAAGGAGAAAAGTAAACAACAATGACAAAAAAATAGCTTAGCAGAGATGAGGCAGAGAAGATTGGCTATATTGCTGTTTTGTCTTGACTGATTTTATTTGAATCTGGTATGCTTGATAGTATCAAGTCAGAGTAGAGGCAACTACTCTGCAGATAACAAGATTCAATAGAATACCCATTCTGGTTTGATTATTAACTGCCTTTGAAGTCCAATAATGTCTCCAATGTTTGGTTTTTATTAATAGTGCCATGTACTGCTAAGTTTAATTATACTATGCCTGATGATATAGACAATTTTATTGAAAATAACAAGAGACATCATAGTAACTACCGTAGATCTCCTAGTACTGTGGTTCTGTATATCCTTTTCATCTCGTGTTTCTCTAGGAATTTGTATTGTTGACTTGTTTTGATTTGTTTTTCCCTCTAATACAGAAAGGCTAGGTATACATGTAAAGACTTACATGTGTAGAACTTCTAAACAGTTTATAAGAATTGATTATAGTTATTGTAAAAAAAAAGAGAGGAAAAGAAAGTATTCTAAAGGCTATAACTGCATGTATGTTTAAGCGTGTAGGATTGATAACCATATTACTAAATTTCTGTTGGATAGATGAACAGAGTTGATTGCAGTCTCACTGTTTAAATATCCACTTTGTATGCTTTACTTTTGTAACTCGAACAACTACTTCTAAGAGGAAAACATGTAATTATCAACTAGTGATTTCTTACTGTTTTTTTTTCTTTTTGAAATTACGTATTATTTTTACTCTCATTCTGTTTCATTTTTTTCCTTAAGTAAAAATAAATAAATATATAAAATAGAAAATAGTAAGACATAACAGTAAAACACTTCCAAAACAGGCAAATAGGAGACTAACAATAATCAACACATTGCATATTGTTATATTCACAGTAGTTGTTCAGAGTGCAAGATATAGTCCTGAAACATTGTCTAGAAAATTGTTAGCACTAAACTTTCCCCTCAGTGAACCAAGAGAAACTATCTTATTACTATCTTAACTGATATATAAAATATATATATCATATATATATCAGTATATATAAATGTCTCTCTCTATATATATTGCTTTTCTCTTCTTTCTTTTCCCCTTTCTCCCATCACAATTTCTCTTTCCTTTTGAACAGTTTCTTCTTGTTCACAATATCTACTGTACATTTTGGATCTTGTTTACTCTTTAAGATTCTCACACTAGTGAGACAATATGACTGAAAATCATTTTTTATCTCATTTATTTATTCACTTATAAATATTTATTAAACTCAGGTGTTCTTCTATATGCAAAGAATACAACAGTAAACCAGATAGACATAAATATCTTCCTGAAGACAGCTTATATTCTACAAAGATGAGAGATACAGTAAGCAAATAATTTAAACATATACAAGTGATGATTGAAATAATATAGCAAATGCATAAATTAAAAGAATGCTGGGCTAAGTGTGTCTGAGGCAAGGGGGAGTACTTTGAGGGGATTCACAGCAATGTATTTTTTATTGCCATAAATTAAAAAAAATTAAACATTAACCACATTGGTCACAGCTAACATTTACAGCAACTTCTGTCAGAAAAAAATTACACAGTGTTCTCATCTACCTTGTTCGGTGAATCTGATACTATGTAACTTCTGGATCTTCCCCAAAATCAAGATGAAAGGTAAAACGCTTTGAATCAGTTCGGGACATGGAAGCAGCCGTGACAGTACAACCGAAGGCACTCAGGAGAGACTTCCAGAACTGCTTCAGAAGGCGGCCAGAAGGGCAGGCTAAGTGTGTTTGCAAGGCGGGAGGAGCGTTTTGAAGGGATTAGAGGCAATGTGTCTTGTATTGTAGTAAATTAAGAAAAAGTAAACATTCTCTGTAGTTTTCGACCATAACTTGCTGGATATGGAGCAAAGGGAGTCAGGAATTTGAAAGAGCAAACGAAAGAAAGGAACCTGGGACAACTCAGAGATTTTTGCTTTGAACAATTGTAAGACCAGAGTTGTCCCTGAGAAGGGACCACCTAGAGAAGTCATCTGTATTTTTGTGATGTTTAGTGTTTACACTTAAGTTGAAATATTTATGTGTTATGGAAATCAAGGATGTCTTTTTTTCAACCTCAAATATCAGGAAGAAATTTAAATATACAATCACTACTAGTAAAACAGATTCAGTTAAATATTAATGGCTGTAATGGCAGATTAATTTCTATTGTGTGTTTTTAAAGCAAATCCCTGGTAGCACATTGTCTCATATAAATGCTTCTGTAAAAATATTTATGATTGAAGAATATGTTTAATCCTCTTATTTACCTAGCTGCAGCTTCCCTTTAACTCTTAGAGACAATAATAAAGCTAAAAATTTTTCAGTGAAAATACACCACAAGTATTAAAATAAAACTTTCCCTTTTCCTCATTCAATCTTGTGTGAAATGTTTGAGTTTCACCGGAGTATTTATGTAAATATAAGTTATTTATCTTATTGAGAAAGTAAAATTACTGCACAATTGCAACACAGCCAATGTCTACAAATGAACAGAATTAAAAATTTCCCTGGAAGATTGAAAATATTTTTAATATCTTGTGCAAAGAAGCAAAAATTTTCAATGAACCTAAAAGAAGTTTGTAGATCAGTGATACTTTGAAAATGGAGATTTTCAAATGGAGATGTACTTTTAGCTGTTATGCAATATTGAAGCATTAAGAGATTACATAACATTTTGGATAATGGATTGGTTAATATATATTTGTCACTTAGCTACTTCCAGAACTCAATTGCACAAGCTGTCATCACATTTATAGTTCCTACCATAAAAATTTATTTTAGCCAAGAATATTCCAAAAGATATGAAAGAAGGGCACAGATTTCAGCTATTCTCAGATACTTTAAACTGATCTTTGTGGTACATCAAGGATTTATTTTGGAAAGCACATCATAGGCAAGCAGGTCTGGAAGTGCCTATAAGGGTTCATCTAGTTCATCATGTCATCCTAAGGATTATTAAAATCACCAGATGCAAAACCAGTTATAATAGGCTGGTTCTCCAACCTATGAACTCCAGAGAACTCTTCTAAAGAGAGAATCTCCTTTTCAAAGATATTAAAAATAGCGTTCCTCCTCATTTCACTTCTGCCGAGTTCCCAACTGTCATGGCGTTTTAAGGTTTTAAAGGGTCTCCTGAACAATACTTTAAACCCTTAAAAGAGTTTAGAACTTAAACTTCAAATAATCTTCCCTTTGTCACGGTCTTTTGGTAGTCTTCAAATAATAGTTTTTGGTCGAAAGAAAATCAGACTTAAACTTGTGTATTAGGTGATTAAGCGAAAGCTCATTATTATGTTTTCTCGGTTACTTCACCTCTGATCTTTCAACTATGACCTCTGCTTTTGATCCATTTCCAAAGTATTAAAATACAACCTCTATAAAGGGCTAACCTTAATAATAGTACAATCACCAACATGACCCCTGGCCATTTCCACTTACTCAGGCCGTGTTCCTCAGTTTTTCAGTTTTGATTCTATCTAGCATTTTTTGTTGTTGTTCACTTCATATTAGTGGTCACTCCACTTTCATTTTCAGGGAACTCTATTTGCATCTAATTATTTTGAATATGCAAAATCATTAAATATTAAAAACATGATGGCTACTTTTTGCATCTCTGCCTTTTTTTTATGCCAGGAATCGAACTCAGGCGCTGTGCTGCTACATTTCCAGCTACAACTGTGCTTATAAAAAATATAGGCAAAAATTTTTAAAATGTCCTAGATTAGAGGGTGATAGGTGATTATTTCCAAAATATCCTTGAGATTGTTGTGTCAAAAGTAACTAACACTGATACCTCATACATATGCACCTAAACCTAAGCCTGTATAAAGTGGTTTAAAATGACAGGTGTGTTAAAATCTCTGAGTTAATGATTGTGCATTAAAACATGCTTCCTTATTCATTCTGGAAATTGTGTTAGTCAGTTTTCTTGTCACTGAGATGCAACACTCAACACCTGCAATTTAAGGAGATATTTAGTTTGGCTCAGTTTCAGAGAGTTCAGCCCAGGACTGGCAGTCCAAGGCAGAAAGATGGGAGAAGGGCCTGGTGAGAAAAGGTACTCACTTCATGTCAGTCAGAAAACAGAGGGAGGAAGAGAGAGAGAGAGACAGAGAGAGCAATATACCCATCTTCTGAGAGCAATATACCCATCTTCTAACACGGCCTCACCTCCTAACAACCTTTTCAGCTGTGGAACTCATCTGTGGGTGAATCCACTGATCTGTGATCCTGTCATTTCCACATACGCCAGACTTTGGAGGGGGCATTTTAGACATAAGTCATGAGAGGAACCAACTCACCATTCTGAAAATTGATCAATAAAGTTAAAGAATTGAAAACAGTTCAATTTTAAAAATCTCAGACTTTAAAAATGCCTTCTGTCAATTTCCACTAAATACTGAAAAACTTCCTTCCTCCCTGTCTTTGGCGTTTCAGATGAATTTTATACCTGCTACAGCTGTAGGATGCTGGGATTCCAGGGTTTTATGAGATCAATTTTGAAACATTTTGGAACTCCTTCATCAATAGTCTTGTCAGTGCTAGAGTTTAATAAAAAATTATGTGTGATATTTAAATGAAATAATAAACTGGTTTTTAGTAAAAGCCGTGAGTGATGTTAGTAGATGAAAAAGTCAGTCCAAATGTTGGTGAGTCAAGATTTCACTGGTTCTTTCCAGCCAGAGCTCATGAGACACTGGAAGCTTCTCATCCTTACAAGCCTGGGGCTGTCTCAAAATACCTCAGGAACTCCCTTGCCTCCTACAGAAGAACGCGCTTTAACTTAAATTTCTAGACCATGAAGCATTACATTCATAGCTCCAGACTTCCACGGCTGCAGGTCATTGTCTTGTCCTCTGTGACTATTGTAAACGGGTGATGCTGACAACTCCTCCTTCAAGATCAAACCCACAATACAGTGAGCCTTGATCCAGAACAGTGCTCTACCCTAGTCTATCCGCTGCCTCCTGATTGTTCTTCTTGCTGGATTCAGTCCTTATTTCAACAGGAATTCTACAGCAAAATGCTTCCCAGGCACATTTCTTTTCCTTAAAACAAAAAACAACAGCAACAACAACAAAAAAACACAGTCCTATCCTACATTTTTCCCATGCTTGACTGCAAATACACTCACTCCTATTTGGCAAAAATAAGTATTTTAAAATTTACTTCTGCAAACACTCAAATATAGTTTAAATGTTCCTGTCTCTAAGGACACTTCCTCCAACTTGTCCAATAGAGTTGCCTGCTCCATTTCCCTGTACAGACACAGAACCTGGTTTATGACTTTACTGTGCTGTTTACTGTGTTCTCCAGTCACTTAGATACACTTAATGGTGTAGCTCTTCCTGGGTGTGAGCTTTCTAGGGATGGAGGCATGTTTTCTTTACCTTTCCCTCTCATAGAGTTTCTGGCCCTTGTACAGTCACAAATACTTGATAAGCCTTTGTTGAAAGAGTGAGAAAATGAATGAATAGAAATAAATGGTCTTGTGTATGCTTATTGCCACTCTGTCAAACATGTCTTGATTATGCTCATGGCATTTTTGTTGTTGTTGTATTCAGGGGTGCTGTATTAGTTTCCTGTTGCTGAGCCAAATACCTGATTACCTACAATTTATAGGTAGAAAAGTTTAATTTGGCTCCTGATTTCAGTGGATTAAGTCTGTGGTTGGATGTTTCCAAGGCAGGAACAACATGGTAGAAGGGTGTGACAGAGGAAACTCGCTTGCCCCATGGTAACCAGGAAGCAGAGTAGAAAGGGTTCCAGAGAGAAAGAGGCCAGGGACCAGATACAGCATCCAGGTCATTCATTACCCACCCTGACACACATAGAAGTGTGTTTTACTAATTTCCTATGTGATTCTCAAACCAGTTTTCAGTTGACAGTGCTGTTTAATTGTCATAGATAATATATACTTCTATGTTTATTAAGTAGAAATTTGGTCTTCAGTCTAAACAAGTAGACCTAATTGTTCTTTTAGCCTTAAATTCTACTGGAACAACTCATGCATTAGTAAAGTACTGTAGGTACTTTATTTTTGTTTGTCTATACTGGAAAGTTCGGAACAAATTATTCCAAAAATCCAAAAAATATGGGTTAGCCAAGAGAATGACAAAATCCTTTGATTTGTCTCATCAGTTTGCTGCTGATATAAGCATTTTATTTCTACCTTACTGGCAGCACCTTTTCTTCCCTATTAGGCATTTTGTCATCAGAGAGAAAGCAGCAATCCTACAACCAATATAAATTTGGAAATGTTTCCCAGGACTTAAAGCAAATGGCCATGTTTCACCCAGTCTGCTCCTCACCTTCTTCCCACTGCAAAGACTCTCGTTTTGGTTCAGGGGGTGATGTAATCTCAGAGATCCCCTCAGTTATGTGCTTCAGCTTTTTCATCTTTAGAGAGATGTAACAGGAACTAGACACTTATGAAAAACAAAGACATAATGCTCATGAAAACTTCTGAGGAACTCAAGGGAACTAAATAAACATAAAAGACTGTTATTTTTGATGTATCCATAGTATACATATCCATAGTACCAGATTTTCATGTCTGTATCCTTTATGATAACAACTAAATAATGCAATAATCCCATCATATTGTAATTGGGATGTGCTCAGGTCATGAACCTGGAGGCTGTTAGTAACAGACATTTGAAGATGTCTCTTTGTCTGGGTCTAACTCTGGAGAGCCACTCGCTCAGGTGGGGCTTGCAGGGCCAGGGGGTGAGTGACCCTAGAGCAGGGGGAGAGCAGTGGGGCACAGGGAGCTCAAGTAGGAAGCTACAGAATGCATCCACACCCAGAGATGGCCCTGCTGGTCAAAGTATCAAGGCAGGAATTAGAAAGTTTTCTTTGAAAGAAAATTAATATATAGAGTTAAAAAGAAATTTATTTTATAAACTAAGCCTATAATCACAGCACTTTGAGAAGCTAAGATAGAAGCATCATAAATTTGAGCCCAGCCTGGCAATGTAGCAATTTGGCAGGACTTTGTCTCAGAAAAAGAAAGAAGAAAGAAGAAGAAAGAAAGAAGAAAGAAGAAAGAAAGAGAGAAAGAAAGAAAGAAAGAAAGAAAGAAAGAAAGAAAGAAAGAAGAAGAAAAGAAAGATTGACACAGCTCTTGGGTTCAATCCCCAGTGCTCCTCCCCCACCAAAAAAGTTTAAACAATCAGATTTCAATGAGGAAAACTTTCTAAATTAACTGAAGTGTGGTTTTGCTACCAGACTCCCGTTAGCTCTGTTGATAGTATGCTAAACCAGCACATTTGAAGGAAGGTATTAATATAGGACAGCTGCTAGGACCACTGGTCTGCATAGGAAATCAAGGGCAAGACCTGCTGTGTGAAAGGCCCTGCCTAGTGGGGAGCACTCAGATGAGTCTTAGGAGAGAAAGAAAGATGTTGAAACTGTGATGCACTTCTTGAAAATTATGGAAATGAGTGGAATTTTATGTGACTCAAGTCATCTTTTATCATCTTCTAGGTAATTTAAGGTACAAATGACAAAATTTTCAATATTTCTAATTTTAGCTTTGCCTTTTTTTCTTTTTCTTTTTTGTTTCTTTTCTTTTTTTTTTTTTTTTTGAGACAGAGTCTGGCTATGTACTTCAGGCTGGCCTTTAAACCTAATATATAGCCCATGTTGGGCTCAAACTCATAGTAATCCTCCTGCCTCAGCCTCTCAAGTGCTGGAATTACAGGCATGCACTACCATGCCTGGCTTCTAATTTTGATTTCAAAATAAATATTTGGGAAAAAGCTAAATTGGGAAGATTATAGAATAAAGGAAAAGATATTAACTAAACCTCATGTCTAGCTAGTTCATAAACAGTGAAAAATAGCAAGATGATATTGGGATAGTTTATCTTTAGAAATATCCACATTGCTGGTTCATGATGCTACAATTATGTTTTCTAATATATGTAGTTAGCTTTGTCATCTTAAAACATCAGTCCTATATGAAGAATATTAGAAATATATGGTTTGAAATAATTAAAAGAGAGGAGCAAAAGAAGTAGAAAAGCAGGAGAATCATTTACATATATTTCCTCTTCTCTAGGTGACATCTGGGAAAAGTTAGTTTTTCCGGTGTTGTCATTCTTTAATTTTACTGCCTTGTCACTCATTTTCTCATTAGCTAATTTTGCTTCTGGACTAACTCTGAAATAATGAATGGTCAGTCATTAGCCATCCATTTATGATTCATTTTTTATCCTCACATACTGTTTGATGCATAGGTACTCTACAAAAGATTAGAAATGAAGACACTACTTTATATCTCGAATGTAATTTTACATACAATGTATCAGCTTTTCTCACTCCATGCTCCATGTGTATCATCCCACTTTTGAAATGGGAGCATTAATTTTATATATCATCCAGGCTGTGCTGATCTGAGATGACAGCTCTGTCTAAAATCAGTTCAAATTAAACCTGGGGTAGTGGTGGTTTGGTCTCTGCGGGGACACACACATCTGTTTGTGGCCACTGTGGCCTCCCTCCTTCCTCCATTCCTGTGCTCTGACCCCACAACCTCAGTGCCTCTCTGGTCATTCCCCTTCTCCTCTTCCTCTTGATCACGACCACAACTACCCTGGCTTCCTGCGTGTATCCAAAACACTACAGGCATGTTCTGCGTCAGGGCCTCCTAGTGGCTGTTGCTGCTGCCTGGGACCTTCTTCCTGTAGACCTAACACTCTGATAGACATTGCTGCTGTTCCCCAATGGCCGGGTCCTTGCCGCAGGACCATCCCGTTTTCCTTCTTCCTTGAAGTTAGACATGGCTGCGTGACTTGCTGTGCCAGAGGACTATGAGCAGGAGACACACTTGCCACGTCTAGCGGCTGCTTTGAAGAGGCCGTGTGCCGTCTCCCATGTCCCCTTCCCTATGCTGCTGCACGTGGACCTGTATCACCTCAGTCCCCAGCAAGCAGGGCATGGCCAGGGTGCCACTGGTATGATGGATGGTTGTGTGAGCCAGAAGCCAGGCTTGATTCTTTCAGAGCAGCTGCTGAGACTTGGAGATCATCTATTACTGCAAAACAGCCTCGCTGATCATTAGACCCGTTTACTGCCATTCAGTCCTGGAACCCAACCCCACTCCCACCCCACGTCACCCCTCTTTTTCCCTTTACTTTTCACCGCACTTATCATCTTCTAACCAGATACTACATGGTTTGTTCACGATGTTTATTTTCCATTTTCTTTATCACCTCACCTGCTTGCCTGTGCTAAAATGGAACTCCATGGCGAGGGCCATTGCTCTGTTTAATTATGTGAACGTAAGGATTTCAACAAATATTTATGGAAAGAATGAGAGAACAAATGAATATTAAGCACCACCATGTACTGGGTGCTGGGCATGTGGAGATGACTAGATCTCCTTCTCTGCCTCCCCGAGTCTCAGGGCCGATGCATTATTATTCCAGCAGTGCACTGAGAGAACAGAGGGGCAGCCGTGGTGCTACGGGGAGAGTTCAGTGACCACCGTCTGAAAGTAAGAAGGGGAAAAAGAGACTCAATCTGTGAAAGCTAAGCAGGGAGAGAGTGCCAAGAGTCCAACAGGTGAAATTCTGCATGAATATCAAGAACTTGGAAAGTGGACACTGGATTTTACTCGTAGGACAGGGAGACCTCAGGGAGGCAAGTTTTGAGAGCTTGGTTTTACCTACACAGATGCAAAGAAATCCTTAAATCCTGTGGCGAGCACTCAGTGCTCCCTGAAGGAGCCAACGATAAGTGGAGATGTGCTCAGGATCACGTGGTGGCCAGTTGGGCCTTCTCTTGTTTGTTTATTCGGTTCTTTTGTCTGTTTTTGCAGTTGTAGGATTGGTTTCAGGGCCTCCGCATGAACTGCAATCCCAGTCCTCTTCATACTTTTAATTTTGAGATATTCTCTTCCTAATTTGTCGAGGCTGGTCTCAAACTGTCAATCTTCCATCCTCAGCCTCCCAGAGACCTGGGGTGACAGGCATGCACCATGGCACCCAGCTTCTCCAAGCTTTGTATTCATTCTTTGGCTTAGCACTAAATTTTTAGAGACTTGGAATGTTCTTTTAGATACTTGAAGGGTCCAGTAAACTAAGCCTAACTGATTGGCAATAGAACCCAACCTTGTTTTCCTTTTTTTCCCCACCCTTGACCACATTGAATTGCCAAATCCTGCTGACTCTTCCTCTTAGTGATCTCTCCTTTGTAATCATTCTCTCTGCTTTCACCAGCATGATTCAATCTGGTTATCCTCATCTCTTGGCCCTGCTACCTCAGTAGTCTGGACATTCCCACTGTGTCCCACCATAGTCTATCTTCAACTTGGCTCCAATTCCTCTTAAAAATCAGACTGTGCCATTATCTTGGGTGAACATCTCCCAAAGTTTCCCATACAGTGAGAATGAAATGCAGTGTTCTACAGGGCGCCATGGACCCTGACTCTTCCGCATTTCAGACGGAGCCGTGCTCTGCTTTCTCCCTGGTTGTTATATCAGATATTGTCCTTCTTCCTTGAACACTGTGGCACACTTCTGCATTGTGGCCTTTGCACTTCTGTAATCTTCCTGGACGCTGTCTCCCTAGGTTTTCTTCTGGCTAACTTTTCCTTCTTACCTGGCCTGCCACCCAGATATCATCTCTTACCCTAACAAAGATCTCCTCCACTCAGTCTTTATTATCACAAAGTCTTTCATGCTTCTCACCTCTCCTGGAGTTGGTATTGCTTATTTATTTTGTTTTGATGCCCTCTGTCTTGTCCTTCAGCGCAAAGGCCATATCAGTCTTATTCACCTTTGTATTCCCAGAGCCTAGTATGGTGCTGAGATTACAAAGTGATGCCAACTCTCAGAGTTGCTACTGTGTGACATCATCCTCAACCTCGACTGTACAGATATTAATTTTTTTAATCTTTTACATCAATTTGTTGAGGCAAGCACAACGCAAACCTCCATGTACAAGGAAGGAAACAGACACTACGTCGGGTTACTAGGGCCCTTGCCTAAGCTATTAGGTGGGAAGGTTTTGGAGCAATTTCAGGACATATCAGATCATCCTCTGCTGAAACAGAGGTTGCTGGTCCATAAACTTCCGTACTCTTCTTTTAATGGATCTGGGGTGAACCCCAAGGAGTTTCATTCCCAAAAAGTTCTCAAAGGATGCTGATGCTGTTGTTTCAAGGATGATCCTTGGGAAATCAGTGCAATAGAAACAGCCCATTTTCCCATATTGCCCCCTTAATGTTTACATTCCTGAGATGTTACAATATCCATTTTGCAGACAAAGAAACTGAGGTTCAGAGAACTTAATTGGGTTTCCCATGACCACAGAGGGAAAGAGTGGAAAAGAAGCTTGGATTCCAGTCTCTGGCTCTAAATCAAGTGTACTTGGCATTGTGCTAGGAGGCCTCTATACAGTACTGAATTTTTCATAATGATGTGCCCGTAGATAAATCGTAAAGGCTTCATGGATTTGGCAGATGAACAAAGGAACCTCCTGGGAACAAAGGGAATTTACATCTTCCACTCTCTTTTGACTTAATTAATTTGAGTGACCAAGATGATTTCTAGACAAGCTGACTTCATTGTATTTTTTAAGTTTAATTTAGAGATGCAATAAATATGATTGAACAATTTGCCTTTTGTGTTTAACATGATTTGAGGTGCATGATGGCATTGCAACTGAGGCTTTCCTGGCTCTGATTGCTCTGAAAGGAACTTTTTTGCAAAAAGAAAGAAGAAACTCCAGAGTGCTTATTGCAAATTTACAATATTTTAATATTTATCATTTAACCCTTCTTATAAATAAGATGATTATCATGAAAGGTTTTAAAAATGTCTTACACACGAGGTAGTTTTCACTAAAAGTTTTGAAGAGGTACCTGAATGTTTTTCTTGGATAGCTGCATTATTACAACCAGAGACTTAAGCTAGGAAACTTTGTCTGACTCAGGTTCTTTCTATCATTAACATGCTGAGGCCATATTCCTATGACAAAGACTAATAAGGAGAGAAAGTAGCACACCCTAGACCTATTTCAGTGACAAAGATGGGGTGGGAAGTGGTAGACACCTACTTTGTTCTCATTACTTCAGCGCTAAAACCGTTATCAATTACAATCACTCACCATATCCCCAGCACAAAACTTGGCTGCTAACTTCTCTTCCACACAAACTCAGTTTCCCTTAATCCAGTCTGTATGTGGAGTATATATGGGGATATATCGATACTGCTCTCACTGATGGCATTTTCTTTCCTTGTAAAAGCACGCGTGGAGAAAGAAGTGGTGTCAGCACATAATGGCAAAGTTCCTATAAGGCGGTTATGTCTGTTTTATGGCCCATCATCTTATAGGCAAAACAGAAAACGTTCCAAGCATTTACCTTGACCTATATCTCACAGCGCAGTTATCTCCCCAGAGTGTTTCTTCCGTCTTTGCCCAATGGATGGAAATGCCATTACATTTCCCCTACCTTTGCCATGGCCTGGTGCTCACTTCGGTTCAGTTTGAGTTGACCTGATCTGTTTCTTCTTTTGTTCCCTTTCCCCTTCCTCCGTTCTCCTCCCTCTCACCTTCCATTGTTTCCTTTTCTTTGTTCAAACAACAATTATTGAGTCCACAATGTTCTGGATTTGAAAAGTAAGACACTTCTTGTCATACTGCCGAGGAAAACCATGGACATATAAAAGAGTCCTATGCTGTATTACATGAAGAGGCAGGACAATGGAGCACTTGGTGGGTAGAGAGATCCCTTTGGAACAGGGATTTTTACCATGGCTTTGTGAAAAAGTTTTAGGTGTCTCCTGCTGCATAATAACCACCCCCAAATATAGTGGTTTAAAATAGTAACCTATTATTTGTCTTAATTATACCATCTGGGCTGGGCT
This sequence comes from Hydrochoerus hydrochaeris, assembly GCA_004027455.1. Classification (NCBI taxonomy): domain Eukaryota; kingdom Metazoa; phylum Chordata; class Mammalia; order Rodentia; family Hydrochaeridae; genus Hydrochoerus; species Hydrochoerus hydrochaeris. Next base: position 80,498 of record PVLA01006933.1, read on the forward strand.
CGGCTACCTTCTGCTTCATCTGCTGTCTGCTTACATTGGAGAGGCCGGGGCAACTTTTTCAAACCCATCTCTGGCTCCTCCTCTAATGGTTGGAACAGGTGACAGCTGGCTCTGGCTCTCTCTCTCTCTCTCTCCCTCTCTCCCTCTCTCTCTCTCCTTGTAGTTGCACTTCTTTGCGTGATGGCTCACGAGAGAACATTTCAAAAGCATAATCCTCAATGTGCAAATTCTTATCAAGACTGTCCCAATTGCCAAAGTGAGTCAGTGTGGGAGGTCTGAAAACTGGAAGACCTGGTTCAGAGGAGGCCACAGTCCAAACAAAGCCCTTGAGGGACCTGACAGCATGGGGCATTGAGGGAGGGAGAGAAGCTGAACACGGCGGAGGCCGAGCTGGAGTGTTGCAGAAGCCTGGGGGATTTTTCATCAGGAGAGAAGTTACACGCAAGAGCTAGTTTTGGGCACTTACAGAGCATCTTTGGTACTTGAAATTATTGACTTTAAAAACAAGTGTTTATTAATAATATAGCTTGCATCTTTGAGATTTTTCTCATGGTTATCAAGTAGAAGGGAATCATCCTTAGAAAACCTAAGTTAATGAAACAGCTTGATAGAATTAAATGTTAGTTTGTTTGTTAATCATTCTGCATGCTGTCCCGCTTTTGGAAGCAGCAACAGAACTGTGCCAGTTCTTGGTTTCAGTGATGAGTCAATTTTCTTATGAAATGGATTTGATGTTAAGGCTGAATCAACACAAGCCCAGAAAATTAAAAGATTAGCACAGAGATACTTTCCTGGAATCCACTGATACAGAGGAGTCAATTTTCAGAGGAAATTAGTAGTTTTCTAAGAACGCGTGGCACACTAAATGGGAACTGTTGACTGAGGAACTACTTTCATAAATTCCCTGTGGAGGTGTCCAGGAATTTTGAATTTAAAGATATGTAAAAGCAGTGTCTTGTCTCACTAAGGCCTCGGGCTGGTCCCACAGTTAATAGTAGCCTGATTCCATGTGACCTCTGCCCGGACCACAGAGGGAGGTATGGACACTTTTCTCACCATACACAGGGTGGTGGCAGATAAGAATTCAGTACAAATCACAAGTAAATATTTGCATCTGAGTCTCTCCAAGAGTGTCACTGATTTCTCATTTCTACTTTAAATCATTTGGGAAGTGTTGGATGCAAAACATCTATACATACATCCTTGGTTCTCTGCAAGAATAGATTGAGACAGAAACAAAATGTGTTTGTAATTTTTTATGTATGTTACACCAACTTTAATGAAATGTGTCACTTGGTTCTCACTACTTTTTTTATTTTAATGGTAATCTAGATATGTGTGTTAGGTCACAATGTACTCTACTGCGACCTAATAAAAATAGATTGCACTTAATAAACTCCTACTATGCCCTGAACATTTCATGCCTACTTTTTCATTTGATCCTTACCTCAGCCTCATAAGTTAGGTACTATTATTACCTTTACATTGTAGATTGGGAAATCAAGACACAGAGAGGTTATATAACCTGTCCAAGGTAACCCAGCAGGATTTAAACATGTATTTCTCAATATATAGTCAGAGCTTTTAACTACTATCCACACACCGGACATTTTGTGATCTTTCACCTACTGGGTTGAAATTCCTTTATTTTGAACCTCTTAAAACCTTGAACTGTGAAACCGAGGCCAAATTGGCCAATGGAGAAAGGGTATTTGCAGTTATGTCATTGTAAGGAGCCATGGGTGTTATTAGGTGGCCATTCGTAATAATAAATGCATAGTACTTGCTAGATGGCTGTATTCTTGTATTTCATGTTTTATTTCACCTAATGCTTAGAAACATTTCTATGAGATAGGCATTCTTACTATCTTCTTTTTGCAGATAAGAAAATAGAGGAAAAGAAACATGTCCAATACTTACCATCAGTTAAGTAGTATAGTCAGGTAGGCTGACCTCAGAATCCATGTTTTACACTACCCATTTTGCCTGTTTAGTTTTAATTTGGTTTTCTTAAAAGCTGAATCTTTGTTACATAGTAACTTTGATAACACTAAAATTAGTGTAGCCTGCATGAAGATGCATTTTCTTCCCTGCCTCCCTAATTTCTATCAAGAGCTGGGATGGTTTAGACTGAGGTAATGAAGCTGCCCTCTATATTAATTAATTTTTGCAGTTTCCCTTACCCTTTGAAGTCTTTTTCTTATTAGGTGTCTGCTTATTAGTCAAGTGCATACTTGGGGCAGGGATACACGATACCTCTTCACTGTGGACACAGAAGAATATATGAACCTAACTTAAATGTTCAAATAAAATAAAACTTCTGATCCCATTTGGAAACAAAAGCAAAATTAGAATATTCTACATTCTTTACGATATAGAAATATAGGTAGCCCTTGATGTCTGCATTCTGACCTAAAAGATTGTTACAAGGAACTTTCCTTATAAAACTTTCATGCTCACAAATGAACTTACTGACCTGGTACTGGCAATCCTTTTAAAAATGTCAATTAAAATTATGCATTTGAGAAAGATGATAGCTGACTGACTTTTTAAAAGAAAACCAGTGATCAAAATGCTTTTGGGGAAAAATTCTGGAAGTGACCCTTGGAGGTGCCTTTCTCAGAGCTGTTGTGACACTCTTGCTTTGGACATGCTTGTGGGCTGTGTCCCGGTAACTGTGTTGATGCTGAACAGTAAGCAAAAGTTCCATTGTCTGGAACTCAGAATCAGAGCAGGATTAAGCCTGCAGATGTCATTTCCTATGGAGTGTGGCAGACACCAAACCGTTAAAAGCAATTTTAGCCAACAAAGTCTGAAGCAATATTGAAATTTCTGGCTTCTCTCTCCAGAAGACAATGACAAACAGAATTTACTGATGATTGAATATGACTGCTATCGTGGTGAGAATTCTCCTTAATTTTAAAACACAAAGGAAATGAATTTTTCAAGTGAGTTATTTAAAAAAAAAAATGAAGTTTATTTATTTATTTATTTCTTGTCCTGGGATCTAACTCATGGCCTGGCAGGTGCTTGTACCGCTGAGCTAAACCCCCGGCCTACGAAGTTCATGCTTATACTGTGTGAGTGAATCATCTCCTTTCCATTTCTTGTGTTATTGAGACCTGGAAAACTTTACGTTTTCAAACTTCTTACAGTATTTTAACCATTGATAAAATGATAATCCACATTTAAAAATTAATCTTAAAATCACTGTAAGATTCTTTAAATCCAGAGGATCTGAAAATCTGGTGGAATATGACAGTATTACTTACGCTATTTTTTTCTGGTTATACAATTTCCTCTAGTCTTTCAATAAATTGACACTCCCAATTAGCTTTTAACATGAAAATAACTTTCACTCATTCTTTGACTTTAGTATTTTAAATCATTTTTGCCTTAAAAGCCTTCAAATTATGAACATAGAATAACTGGAGCTATACAAGTCATGGCTAGATACATTATTCTACCAATTTTCAAGATGCAAAAGTAATTATATAGTAGATTTATTTCCTCACTGGAAGAGAAGTTATAATACATATGGCTTTAATATCATAACTGAGAATTCTTTGGGATTTTTGTTCTACATGAACTAATGAATAACTAAATATCCTTTAGCCATTGTCTTTCATTCAGTGAACCAAGAGTTTAGGAAACATTCTATATAGAAATATGAATCATAAAGCACAAAGATTTTTAGCTAGTCACCTGTATCCTCATGGTGACAGTAGGTATTAAACTGAGGATGTAAGGAGATTTCTTACTTTCATATGGTCTTCGAATAATTTTAAACCAGCTAAATTCTTTTCAAGGTTGAATTTCATGTGTTTCAATAACCCTGGGCTCTTTTTGGAATCTTGTTATCACAGAATATATGATTTCAGAGATGTTTTTTATTTAAGTCATAAAATAAAATGTATCCCTGCTATAGCGTGAATATTGCTTGACTTTGAGTCGAACACAAGCCAGTCTTCTCTCAGCTACCACCAGTGTTAAAATGGAGCTTCCACAAAAGACAAGATCCACATTTTATGTGAAATGTTGCCAAATGGCTCTACAATAGAGCAAAAGTTTTCTTACTTTATAGTGATTCCAAGGCAATAAAATCCAGTAGATGTCACCAACTCATTAGTGACTTAGGGATAGACTCGAACTGTGCCTACACTTAAAAAGTGAAGTCAACATGGTTATTTGATGATTCAGCCAATAAAAGTGCAATTTGATTCTGAGTAAATGAGTCCTTCAGTTAGTAAAGCGTATCAGTTCAGTGTACATATGATATTTTTATTAGCGATAGTTCATCATTACTGATCAATCCATTTTATTAGGTGACTCAGAGGACTGGAAGAAAATTGCATGCAAATATATTTACCCACTCATTTATTCTTTTATGCATTCATTTATCAAATATTTGGTGCCTTTGGAAAGTGTTAAACCCACTGTTTCAGGGCAAGTGAGTAAAACAATACAAAAAATTAAATAAATGCATATCCTTGCTGTGAGGAGCGTTCAGACAGATGGAGGAGGTAGGTATTCATTATATTTCCATATTAATGAAAGTGTAACTACAAAGAAATATGTCATCTTGTAGGAATTTCTTGGTACTCAGTACAATAGAGCAACCGAGCTGTGTCTGGGAGTGAAGCGGGGGTGCCGAGCAAGCCTGGTAGGGAGGAGTATGAGGGAACCCTCCTCAGGAGAAGAAAAAGCATTTGCCGAGGTGCAAGGAGGGAGGAAGACAGTGAAAAGGAGAAAGTGAAAGAAGCCCATGGTTGAAGTGGTTCGGGCGACACCGGGAAGAGAAGCACAAGATGAATCAAGGGCCAAACACTGGAGATTTCTAGACCATTCATCATCTTTGGTCCTTGTGCTTGCTAATCGTATCATCTTAACTGGATTAGGAGACTCCTGGAGAGGTGATTGGGTCATGGGGGCAAAATAGTCCTCAGTGGCCCAAGCCACTGATACTCAGTGTTGAATGTACTCCTAGGGGGTCCACGGGAAGGTGAGTCGCTGCATGTGCCTTTCGAGGGCATAGCTCTGGCGCTCTTGGCCTGTGTTACGCTTTCCAGCCATCCTGCCCCACCACGGCCTGTCCACCATGATGCTTGTGCCTTGGGCCTCACTGCCCATGGACCGACAGAGCCATAGCACACCTTTCCTTCTTTAAACCATGGGTGCCAGGGATTTTGTCCAACAACAGAAAAGCTGACTTGTACAGTTTTTATCCTAAGGGAAAATGGAAATTGTGTACCTTTCTTGAGAAAGAGAGAGTAGTGAGTCCAATGGTGGCCCCATAAGGATATGTCCGTGGAACCTTGTTTAGAAATGGAGCTTTGTTTGGAAACAAACAAAGATGTAGAGGCAATCAAGAGATGATCTTGAGATCAGATCTTCCTGGATTGCCCCTATGGCCCCTAAATCCAATGAAACATCCTTTTATAGAAGAGAAGTACTACAAGGGAGAGGGTCCTGGGCAGACCGAGGCAGTGAGCACCCCCACCAAGAAACGCTGACAGCCGTTGAAGCTAGAAGAGGCAAACAAGTCCTCTCTTAGGGCCATTGATGAAGCATAGGCCTGTGGACACCTTCCTTCCTGACTCTGGCCTCCGGAAGTGTGAGAAAATACATTTCTGCTATTTTAACCTATCAAGTTTGTAATTGGTCACAGCAGCCCCCCAAAAACTACTATGAGGATCTTAAAGTTCTGTTCAAGTCCTAGTCAGAGTTCTCTGCTGTCACAGTCACTCTGCAGTGTGTGGAGACTTGGCCCAATTCAAGTGAGAGAGGTCTCGGGTGGACCGGGCAGCAGGTTTTCATTTTATTTGAAGCAAGTGCTTGGGTACTTTCTTAAGCTGGGGGGTGGTGGCAGATGTAGGATGAAACACTGCTTCAGAGGTAAAGTTCAGAGGACTTAGTATTAGACTCTCCTGGCAATGAAAGACAAGGAAACGCTAATTCTAAAGCTCACCATTTCTTATTGCTGGCAGGAAAGATGCATTTTATTCACTCAAAGCCTCTTTGTTGACTCTTTAATATGTGCCTGCCTCTGTTTCAGCTTCCAGTGACAGTAGTGAATGCACAAAACCGTGTCCTGTAGGAGATTATAGACAGCCAGAAAATGAGGACAGATGGTAACTCACAAGTATGTCCATACAACCAACTGGAAAACCCAGAGAATACTGGCTTGGTTTATACGGGACCCTGAGTTGTCATTGTGCCACTCTTAGGCTGTAAACAGCTGAACAGGAAGATGTCTCAGGACAAGTAGCACCCACTCGATGGGATGGCTTTTTGACCAGGCAGTTTCCAACAAGAACTTCTTGCACTGGGGAAAAAAAGAGTTAGATGTCTTGGTGCTGCTTTTATATCTAAGCAACATTCCAGTGATTATTTTCTTCTCTGTGGTGATAAGATGTACTCCCTAAAGTCCTTCTTAGTTAAAATATTTTTTTTTTCGTTTAGACCTCATGTTATAGAATCGACAGTCAAGATATGATCTTTAGAAAGAACTAATTAAGTACAGTCCACAGATGGGCAACCATTTAAAAATATCTTAATTTAAAGAAGATGTGAATTTTCATGTTTTGTGTAGATAGCTCCTACATCAGGATTTTCAAATAGACTAACGATGTTTCCTTCTTAGTTAACACCTGCAAATGAAAGGGATCAGGGCTTCTTTGGTGCCTATTTTTAGTCCATCTTCTGCTGGTTCTAAAGCAGGACTACGTGGCAGAGAGGCCTAGTGGAGGAAAAGTTGCTCACCTTGTGGCAGCCCGGAAGCAAAGAGAACAAAAGGTGGAACTGGGAAGGGTGCTACACTCCCCCACCCAGGTCAGCCCCTCACTGACCAGGCCTCCCCTCCAAATGTCGCATTTAGCTCTAAAATCACTGATAATACAATCACCTACCAAAGGCCTCATCTTTGAGTACATGGGATTATGGGGGGGACACTCACATATAAACCATAAAATATTCCAATCTTCTAAGGGAATGAAAACCTACATTCTATACTTTCCCTTCATAAAATTATTATTTGGTAAAGTGTTATGTACTTAACTAGTGATGAATAATAATGATCTTACCCAATTGCTTCACAATGATAATATTCAGTTGGTCCCTTGTATTCTCTAATGCTATACCTGCAGATTCAACCACATGTGGACTGAAATATTTCAGAGAAAAAACAAGAAGAAATTCAAGAGAATTCTAAAAAGCAAAACTTGTATTTTCCATGAGCTGAATACTATGCTGAATCTACTTGAAGAGAGAAACCTACAGGCAAAGCCAGCTGTAAGCTCTGTGTTTCACAGAACCTCTGCCTCTTTCCGTCACTTGTTTGAGCATTACTTGCCTCCTGTCTCCTGCCCATGTGAGGTAGTTAGGTCTGTGATCACTGAGTCTCTACCAAACACGTACAAGCATTTTTGACCAGCCAGTATTCCCTAAATATTACAGAATAACAATGATGTACAGAATGTTTGCATTGCATTAGATATGAAAGTAATCTAAAAATGCTTTAGAGTATATGGGAGGATATATGTGGATTCTGTGCAAACACCAGGACATTTTGTAGAAGGGACTTCAACAGCTGTGGATTTTGGTATCAGCAGGGGTCCTGGACCCAATCGACTGTAGGTATGGAAGAACAATTGCGTTTCAGGAAAGATACACTTACTTTAAACTACATTTAAAAATCACCTAGATTCATATTTCCTCACATTTTATCTGAGAAGTGCACAGTGTTTATTTGTAAAAAGGAAATGAATTTTAATACGGCACTTCTTACTGCTGTGGGGTGCAGAGTTGACTTCCTATCATTAAATGCATGAATGAATTAGTTGTATTTATTTGCATGTATGATCTATCTGGATTTCAAAGCAAACATTTCAAAGGATAACCAAGATATGCATGTAAAGTTTGTATTTGCCTCCTAGTGATGTTCACAGAGAGGGTATGCACTACACAGATCTAGTTTTATAAGAAAAAATTGGACTGTCTGGAACTCTATTACCCAATTTTCATGGGCATAGATGTAGGCAGACTTATATATGCATGTGTTGCAAGTTTATGACATAATATTAAAATCTGACAATAGCTAGGTAAGGTCAAATTCTACCCACAGGTGACTTAATATTGCTCTTCTGTCTTTAGAACACAGAGCCAAGACACATAGAGCCAAATATAGTTTGTGAGACAGTTCTCACGTGATTCATTTTATAATATGAGTGTTTTACTATTAATAACCAGAGACCCAGCACATACTGGAGACAGCAATGGGGGTGATATGCCCCTGTAGCTACCCACAAATGTGTACTTCTTTAAATAAACACACCATGGTTTCATTCTTCTTACACACTTTCTTCTGCATTTTATTTCTTATTTTTTATTTCACCGTAACTGGATCCCAATCATGATTTAAACACATGAGAGCGGCCTCACTTTGATATATGTGTGTGTCTGATCCCTGTGGAAGTTAATGGGGGTCATGAATACATACAGAGAGAAGAAAGCACCCACAGCTTCCAAAACAAATTTAGAACAATTTAAAATGCCTGGGAGTAACAAAGAGCTAGTTTAAGGGGTCAGGAGAAGGGTAAACATATGTTTTTAAAATTATTTTTGTGAAAACTCTTATGACTTTGAGGCCCAAGGAAGGCAGAGATGGGTGTGAACAGAAAAAAAAAAAAGGCAAACTAACAATTACGCCTAGGGTGGAAGTGTAAATCGTGGTTTACCTTGGCAGAAAGCATGTGCATCGTAACAGTTTTTATGAGTGCTATTTATATGTCCAAGAGCCATGTAACAGTTTTTTATCTCTCTGCGTGTCCTTGTGGGCTATGCACTTCCTACCCATCAGCTTTATATGACAGTGACGGGGAGATGCATTTATCGCAGTTTCCAGGCTCTAATATTTTAAATGATCAACTAAGATACCATCCCCGTGCCCTTGTGCAGATGAGGAAGCAGAGTTAATGCGGGTTAGGAACTTGCCTCACAGATTTGAGTGGCCACATGTGGGTTGCATGTCATAAGGAATCCCTGTGTCGCACATCATCTAGGAGACAGGGAACGGACTCGCTGCCGTGCACTGTGCCGGCCTCCTCACCCTTTTACTTCGTTCCCTTCTTTTCCATAGCCAACATGAATAGGAGTTATCAAGGTGCTAGGAAAATAATATACTTAGACTCTCAATCTTGAATTCTGTGTAAATGTTGGCAACTTAACCCCCTCTTTAAATCCACTGGCAAATATTAATTAGTCAGAGAAACCTAATGCAAACCATCACTTCTGTTTCCCCTACAAACACAAAAATAATCTGGTATTAAAACCACTCATGTAATAGAACATTGTAGGTCACTCAGAACACAAGTTGTGAGTCCAGTACTTCTAACTTTGGTTGCTTATTGGGAAATACAGTGAGAATTTAAAAACTTCAGTGGCTAGAGTTACTCCCTCTTTTCAAGAGTCCGAATTGATTGCTTTGTAGTCAGCATCAAGTATTAGTATTTTTACAAACCCCTCAAGTGAATCTACTGTGCTACTTTTCCTTTTATAAAATCTAACGTCTGTGAATGCCCTAAGAAAACAAAGGTCTTTAGACTTCCAGTTTTGCATTTCTAAAACAGAGGCAGTGTATCCCTATTCTGTGTGTATCATGCACGATCATGAAGACCAAATGGAAAGACGAGTTTAAAAATCATGGAAATGATGAAACGCTGTATGGACATGACACAGGACCATGATGGCCAAGTTGGCTTTCTTCTACTTTACAAGACTAAAATGAGAAAGAAACTCCTCTGGAGATTTTCTTTCCACATTTCTGGCTTGTGTGATTTTCACCATATTGGTTCCTTGATAAAATTCCAATCTATTTTTACTTGAGTGCATATTTGTGTGCACATGGCTGCTAATTGATTACTGTCCACTCAATGGTTAAGAGTTGATAGGAGGACCAGGTGCGGTGGTGCGTGCTTATAATCTCAGCAATTCGGGTGGCTCTGGTGGAAGGATCATGAGTGTAAGGCCAACCTGGACAGCATAGTGAGACTTTATCTCAAAATAGAATCTATTTTAGCTGGGTGTGGTGACATACACCTGTCATACCAGTCAGAGGCGGGAGTGTAACTGTGAGTTCAAAGCCGGCCTGGACACACAATGAGACCCTGTCTCAAAACAACAACAACAACAGCAATATCAAAAACACAATAAAAAAATCTGTATTTTACATCTTTATATGCTATATTGGTCTAATTAATTGCTAATTGCTTTAAATAAGTGATTATCCTTCTCCAACAAAAAAGAATAGGTGGAAAGTGGGGATATGTGTGTACACATAACTGTATGGGGAAAATCTGAATAGATTTAATAAACAGTAGAAGCAGCTCTAAGAAGTGACTAACCAAGGTAAGTCACAGTTTATTTCTTCTTCCAAAAAATATACTCCTTTGAGGAATAAATATGTGCCAGACCCTCTGAAAAGACACAAAGTGTAAAAAAGGATGACATTGTCAACAGCCTCCATAAGTTCAGACAATTGACAATGATGGACCAGTAAACCAACAGAGAATACAGGGCCAGGAATGCTGCAGTTGAAGAGTTTTCAGTCTCTTCAAAAGGTATGGGAATGTGGTAAGGTCAGGCCTAAGAGAAGATATGAAGTATGAATGAACTGAGTCTTGAGAGATGAATAGAAGCAGGTCAGGCAGAGGAAGGGGCTGAGTCTTTCAGGGAGAGAGGCAGACCGACAGACACAAGAAGAGAAAGACAGAGAGGTAGAGATATAAAGAGATACACAGTCAAAGATACAGAGAGAGACAGAGACGGTGGGGTGGGGGACGACTGCAGGAAGGGAATGGACTTCATTCGGGAAAGCCTGTGCAGTCCACATGACTGCTGCACGTAAGGGTGAATTTTGGGGACTGGTGGGGGGTGAGGGAGGAGAAAGGTGGCCAGAGGCCAAATACAAGCGGGTGTGTAATTTATTCTGAGGGCCATGGGGATACATTTTATTTTATATAGGGCAGTGACAGGTTGAATTGCTTTTTGGAAACTTCACCCCAGAAATACGGGGGAAGGAGAAAGACCAAGAGGGACAGTGCAGTCTGGTGCTGATGTGTGCTAGGCAGAGAAATAATGACAGACTAGACTAAGGCTGCCGCAGGAAGGAGGAGTGATTTGATAAACTGAGCCATTTAGGAGGATAGAATCAAAAATTTCAGTGACAGAGTAATAATAATTACAATCATTTTGAAATCTAGCATCGGCATGTGAGAAACAGGGTGTTAAAGTGGGACTGTGATATGCTGAACAGTATTTCCAGAGTTATCCACACTTCAGTGCCTGGAACCGCTGACTGTGGTCACCTTATAGGGTAAAAGAGACTTTGTGACTGGTTCTATCAGTAGGTTTGAGCCACAGAGATGGCCCTGGCTTGTCTGAGTGGCTCTGATGCATCACACTGGCCTGGAGGGGAGAGTAGCAGAAAGATGTGAACCAGCAGTAGGCCACGTCACAGGGGCGCAAGGACGTGTTGGTGTGAGGAAGCAGTCATGCTGGTGACTTCTCCAAGCTGAGGGGGGAGCCAGACAACGCAGCCTCCCCTCATGCTTCTGGACGGAAAGGCCCCTGAAGATAATGTGTCATCTTCTTCTAGCTTTGGCCAGACTCATTCTCTTTTCTATCATACTCTTTCCTCTGATGAGAAGTTTCTAAAAAGAAAACCATTATCTGGAAATCTTGGTGTGTCCATTTGTGAACATGTTTGAAATTTATTCCGCTTATCCTGCGGTGTTTTTGGCATGACACTATCCTTATCCAGCTCTGGGTATTTTATTCTACCTCTTTCTTGTTTCTCCTCCCTTCTTCAAAAAATGTTTACACTGGTTCTACAAAGTTTCCTAGAGAAACTTCCAGTGCCTCTTGAATTCTCCCTCTATTTCCATTCCATAATTTTGTAATCTATTCCCAACTTTTAAAAATTGAATACTTTATTTCAAATGTCATATTGTAACATTTCAATAATTATAGTTTCTTTCTCATTTTTCCCCATAGCTGCATGTTTTGTTACATATCTAGTTTTATAAAATTTTTCTTCTATTCACAAGATAATCTTTTGCTGCAGATTAGCATTCACAAGGCTTATTAAGGTGTTTCCTTAGGCTCAACACCTGGGAAAGAAGGAAGTTTGCAATTCGAGAGAATTCTGAAGCCAGGATATGAAGTGCATTTGTTGTGCACTGGTGAGCAACTTAACCAGGGGTTGTGGCCACAGCGCGTGGCATATGCAGCAAGTCACAGGAAGGGCATTTATTGCTTCCCACAAGAAATAACAGAGGCCATGGATTCATTGTGAGCCCAAGACTTGGAAAGCTGTGTGTGCTCTGCTTGTATGGCAGATGAGGGACCCTGATAAACAGCCCACTTGGCTTTTATATCTCAGGTCATCTGACCCACTGGACTGATACATGTAGGGCACCCGGGTCTAAGGGAACGGGTAGAGAGACCAGCTCTACTTAGCCCATTTCAGGATTTTCTGTTCTCAGCATGTTCTTCACCCACCTCCATGACAGGGATCAAATCCTGGGCTTGCACATGCTAGACAAGCATTCTACCATTGAACTACCTCCCCAGCCCCTATGCGCAAGGCAGGGGAGAATGGGTTCAACTCAAACTCATCTGGAGAAGTCTCCTGTTGTTTTGCCCAAAAGGGTAGAAGGGGGTGGAGACTTGATACCCCCAAGCTGACTAGGCGTTAGATATGGGTCACACCAGAAAGGGGTGTCATCACGGTGAGCTGGTTTTCTGCAACCAATAAAGATTTTATTTTTCTTTAAAAGGACTTGCTGCTGGCAAGAGAGAGCAAATCATTATTTATGAAGGCGGAATCTGTGTGGTCCATCTCAGCTTCTCCCACACCTACCCCTGTTTTTATTTTCTTAAGATTGGTCTGTTAAATATTCTTTACTCTTTTTTGTTTGTTTATTTTTGTTTTTTGATGCTGTCTTTTTCCTCCAAATTGTTCAGTGAATTTAGGTTTCTATTTATGTGCAGGCATGAAGGTCTAGGCAGTTAATGTAGCTGACTCTGTTTTCCCCAAACAAGGACCTTCCCTGGATGGGAAAGACTCATTCGGCGATGCTCAGATGGGGAACTTTCTGGCATTCCTAGATGCCAGACCAAGGATAGCCTTGTTCCAGGGTGCAGCAGTCTCTGCCAGTTCTCACAAATGATTTTAAGAATTCCTTAGAAATTAATTGTCTCAACTAAGCTGGGAAGAGGTAAACACTAATACTAGGTAATATATAAATCCGTTTTAGGATGATGGCAGTGAGTTTCTGTACAGGAAGCTTTCCATATTCCAATGTCATCCAAGCCACTTTACCATAAAGACCACATGAGAACCTTGTTAAAAATTCAGATTCCTGGGTCATAGTGTCAGACCCATTGAATCAGGAAAGGATACTGGGGTTCTCTGTGTTTCACAAGGACTCAGGCCAACCTCCTATGATCAGTGAGGGTGTGAGCACTGGCTGGAGCAGCCCTGCCAGCCGTAGCTTTGCTGCCTTCTTCCCGTCCCTGCACCTGCTCTGTTGAGTCTGGCTCCATGGACAGGACTCGTGCTTCCCTTTCAGTCAGAGCTGGCCTGTGTTTGTTAGAGGTGGAGGCTCCCAGCTTAGCTACATATCAATATGACGACTTCCACATGTGTCTTGGCTTACAGAAAATCATCAAATTCTCTGATCTTCTTATTGTCAGGAACATTACCAATTTCTTTCCTTTCATATACCTTGAGGCCTTTCAATATGTTTTTAGTAGAGAGAAAAGGTAAACATATACACTCAAAATACCCCCTCATATCGAAGCTCAATAATCATGCCTTGGAAAAATCTCCTGAGCCAGGCTATTGCTGAAGTGCAAAACTGGATGTAGGGTTAAGAGAGGCAAGGCAGCCTTGGGTAACCCTAAACTGTGTGAACCATTCAGACATCCACCCACCCACCCATCCATCTATCCATCCATCCACCCACCCATCCATCCATCCACCCACCCATCCATCCATCCATCCATCCATCCATCCACCCCACCCACCCATCCATCATCCACTTACTTATATGAAGCACCTTTTTAATATATGTAGGTCATGGAAATGGAAATCTTGGGAGGATAGAAACAAACAAGCAAGCATGATTCCATGTGACAAGTCTAATAATGGGGTTATACTCTGCATGCTATAGAAACTCAGAAGAGAAGCACCACACTTAGACATGGTTGATCAAGGAAGGAGTTGACATTTAGGATGAGACTTAGAGAACAAATTGAATAAGGCTGGCCAAAGAGTTGAAAGAGGGAAATTATTTTAGAAAAAATAATGGGTTATTTAAAAAGCTGAGATCCCAGACAGAAATACTACTAGGATTTTCTATGTGAGTGGTTTTTGGTTAGGAAGGAATCGAGAGAGGACGGAAAGCAGATCAAGGAAATGTGATGTAGGGTCTTATACAATGCGGGGCACTGGAAAGCTTTTGGTAATCATCCTAAAATTTCCTTGAAATCTGGGAGTGGATAATGTCATCAGTAGTTCTCTTGCTTTGATCTGCAGCAGAATCTCTCCAGAAGGTTGTCTAAAATGCTATTCTGTATACACTGTGTGAATCACCTCTTAAATCTTAGAATCTCAGAAAGGGGGTGGTATTTGTATTCCCATTGTCATTTAGCTATTAAATGCCAAAACTCATGGCATATTTTATTGTGAACACATTTTGTTTGTTTGTTTATTCTTTTTATCTCTTTGGTGTGAATGTCTTATGAGAAACATCAAGAAACTTGCCCTCTGTTTTACCCTCAAAAGATCTCCCTCACCCTTTTCCATAACTAATTATTTAATCAATCAAGGTGCTGACCAACTCATAAGAAAATTAAACACATGATTGTATTAAAAAGTTGAATGAGCTTGGCAAAAGTTGAAAATTATATGCAATTCTGTTTTATCTCTTACAAGTACAGGGTTTCAGTGGAATTGTGTTAAAGTGAAATACTCTATGAGGACATGTCTTCATCCATGCATATCATAGAAATGACAGCAGCCTTAAGGAAGAGTTTGGTAGTTATTGGGAAAAATCTAGTAGTTCAACTGTTTCCCTGAGATTTAGGGGAAATCATGGGTTGAAGTGCCATGTTGTAATAGTCATCTGTTTTGTACTTGTGTGGACCTATGAACTTTGTAATGAGAAATCTCAAACATCAAAGTTAAGGTTTTTTACTTTTAATATTTTTCACTGAAAACTCGATTTTAATACCAGTTTCTACAATTTAAAAATAATTTGTGAAAAAATATACTAACTGGGACTGGAACCTGAGCAATGTGGCTGTAAGATTTCTGCCCATTCTGCACTGTGTTTCCTCAGACTTGATCATGATATAAAACATACCCTGAATATCACAGAGAACCATATGACAAGGCCTTTGAGAAGCTCGGATTCATGACACCACCCAAAGAAACAATCTATTCTCTTCTGTACCCATGACTTTTAACTCAAAACACAGGAATGGCCCTAAGAATTCAAATTTTGACAGGCATTAAAGATGTGAGTTTGTGGCTGGTGGCCGCTGATTCTGCTTGAAATAACTTGGGAGTAGAGATTGAGATTGAGTAGAAGAATCCATGAAAACAAGAAAAAAATGACTGGAGAAATAAGAGGTAAACTTCAAAAGAGCATTACTATGGAAGAAGAGGGAACCTGAGAAAAAAGAATGATGTTTCACGAAATAGGCAAGGTGAGGTAGAAAAGGGCTGGAAAATATTGCTTAAATGTGGTGAGCACTTCACTGATAAAACTGATGCTTTGCCCTCCAGAGCCATGACGCCCACTTGGGAAGACCTCACTTCTGGGTTTCGGTACTTCCTAGGTCACAGCCTAGGGTTCTTCCCTTTCTTCACAGCTCTTCCTTTTTCACAGAAAAGTTAAACAGAATTTGGGAAGGTCATTTCTCTACAGCTTGCTTGAAAGGCCTTGGATTTATATCACAGGTTAGTTGTAAAAGGAAAACTCACTCAAATATTAACAAATTCTTAGACATGCTCTTGGAATGGATGAAAGGGGAGCTGAACTACAATTTAAGAAAAACTTTGTGCCTGTTTTCAACACAGGCTAACAGAACTCTAGCAATTCTTGTTTAGCTTGGAGGTATAGAATTCATTGTTTTGGAATAGTTAATGCTTTCAAAATCGAAACAAATACACTCTGCTTTCAAGTTATGCTGGTTACTTAGATATCAATAGTAAGTGATATTTCTTCTTTTCAACTTGGTACACCATGCATGCCTGATGACTGCTGGTTTTTATTGGAGTTGAAACATCTATCATAGAATTGTTTAATAGAAAATGTTAATTTCCACACTACTTATTCTCAGTTATAGATATCTATATTCTAACTTTCAATTGCTTCCTACAACATAAAGCATTTTTTCTAAACTGTATTCTAAACCTAACTAACTTTACTTTAGCTGTTCCTTTATTTTTATACTAACAAAAATAAATGTGTTGTCTTAAATTAAAAGCCAAAATTCACTGCTCTGGAAATCACTTAAGAATTTTATGTTGGTAAAAATGAATAACAATTAATGAGCATCTACATTGTATAGAATTTTGTTAAGTTCTTTACATATATTATCTTCTTTCAGCCTCACAGTTTTGGAAAATGAGAGCTACTTAGATTCCCAGTGTTATATAGTTGGTAAGACCAAAGCCTGAGGCTTGGACCCCATCAGTCTGGTTGTAAAGTCTGAGTCTCACTTTAGGGTGTTTCTAGGTATAAATTTCACCAAAGATACAAGAAAAGGGCTTTGAGAAATTCTAAGACTCAGAGACCCACCACAGGGAACCACTTGGCTTCTGAACAGCAAGTGGATTTCTAAGAGCTTGCTGACTCTCCTGCAGGCCAGTCTAAATTCAGATCTATATCTGACAACATTGTAGATTACACATTATAAACCACCGAGTTCATTAGCTGTCATGTTTAATTCATTCAGCAAATGTTGAGCATCTGATGAATGAGACAAGATCCTTGTCTTCATGGAGTCTGTAATGTAGGGGGTGGGGAAGAGAAAGAGAAATCTATTAATACCAAGTCTAGTGGTTTGTAGTTTCCATGTACATGGAAAAGTGGTTGAGACTAGAGAGGCTGGTCAAATAAATAAGGGTCTTTTAGGGTTAACATAGGAGGTTGCTATGAAAGATCTGAGAGATAACCCCTGCTCAGGAAGAAGGGCCAGAGAGACATGTGACTTGGAAGGAAAGGAAAAAGTCGTGTCAAGGAAATATGCTATAAATTTTGAAATGCGAATATTAAGAATGTCAAATACAATATTTGAGAGATAAATATTAAGAAAATAGCATCTGGACCACTAAATTTCTTTGGCTTTCTTGTT
Source organism: Hydrochoerus hydrochaeris (assembly GCA_004027455.1). Classification (NCBI taxonomy): domain Eukaryota; kingdom Metazoa; phylum Chordata; class Mammalia; order Rodentia; family Hydrochaeridae; genus Hydrochoerus; species Hydrochoerus hydrochaeris. The sequence goes on from PVLA01006933.1 coordinate 97,925, forward strand.
CTTGTTAGACAACAGAGTTCTCTGACAATCATTAGACATTTCTGTACAGTAACTTGAGGAACGATTTCAAACTTTCAGAGGGGAATGAGGAGTAAAAATAGCATGTCCTGGAATGTTCCTTCCTTCTTTACTTCCTGTGTTTGACCATTACCATTCAGCTTTTCTGAATGTTCTCTAGTTGTTCTGAAATGTGCATCTTTTTAACATTAAACTCTGAAGATAAATAAGCATGAAAACATTTTTTTGAATTTTTTTTATTTTAAAGAGGGTAAAATAGAATAAAACCAATTAAAACAAACCAGTGTAAAAGATACATGACTTCAAAACATTACAAAATCAATGATAGTTACCGTAATGCCTTTTGATGTGTTCAAAATAGCTGCAGCTAAGTTAGTACATAGTAAAAATCAAACAGAACATAGCAGAATGGAAACAATAAAAATAAAACAATGAACGAAATAAAGGACTTCAAAACAGGCATATAATAAATCCAAAATTGCTAACATAATATACATTGCTACCTTTGAAATAGCTGCTCCTGCCATCAGATTTGACATAATCAAACAAAACAAAAGATAATAAAACCCAACCCAACAAAACAATGGAAACAATATAGGACTTCTAAAATGAGACCACAGGGGATCAGCAAAGGCTGCACGCCTCTGGAGATCCACACTGCATACCACTATCCTCTAGCCTATGACCAGACCACTGGCCCTGGACCTGCAATGTTAGTGAAACACCAGAGCACCACAGGCATCCAATTGCATTTCACCTCCAGAGCTACCATCACAGCCTGTGTTTCTCCAGATAAGCCAGTTGCTTACAGCCAGGGGGCAAGGGTGGGTTGGGATTGGTACTTCTTGTTTGACAGCATGTGTGCTGGAAGGTGCTGTTTTCTGTCTGTTCCAGTCGGGTGCTGGCCTCCATGAGTCAGCACCATTTGTGGACTGGAGGTAGAGAGAACAAAACCACATCAACAAGCAAGCCCAGTATGGGAAGCAGGGCCATGCGCAGGCTGCTGGTGGACTGGAACAGACAGACCCCAGCCTCTCCCTGTGAGTCAGTACCATCTGCAAACTGAGGGTAGAGAGAGCATAGCCACACCAGCAAGAAAACATTCTTTTGTGAATACTGTTCCTAGAAAGTTGGCAAAAAAATAATTTTCCATTCCACTGCTTTTATTAATTATAGCATAGAGCTTATTTTTGCCTCTAACTTTAAATTGCTCCGTGTTCTACGTTTAGGGTAGATTTAGGGTAGGGTAGGGATTTTTAACTGATTTCTTAGAGAATTTTTATGAGATGCAAATCATTTTTAATAATGTACCAGAAAACCTAAATGAAAGGCCCATTAGTTATTTTTAACAATTTATTTCTCTGTTTGGTACTATAGTAAGATTTTTACATGTTGTCTCCTTTAAACCTGAAAATACAATTAAATATTGTTTTTGAAATTACTATCAGAAATCTTAAACTGAGTGCTACCATGATATTCAATTTTTAAAAAATTGAAATATCTCTGGGTTATTTCCAAGTTAATCTAACTGAATTATTTGCTCAAGTTGTAAATGGAATTATTTTCAAAAGAAGAAAATTCAATTAGTGGACATAATAAGGAATCTAGTCAAAAATAAAGATTCTGAAGTTTAGAATTTTTTTTCAGGAATATATGCAAAAATTCCAATCATCTATATTGATAATGGAAATACTCACCTATGCCCTCATTCACTCAAGCTGTGGAAAAACAGTTAGGTTGTGGAAATACAATGTGGAAATCATTTAAAGGAAATAATACTATCTTCCATATTAGAAAAATAAAAATACATTTTCCCATTAATTTTGTATCTTAATAGTTTAAAAGCAATATGACTCTGGAACTTGATTTTGAACTTAAATTCTCTGTTATTTACTAGATATATGGCCTGGAACAAATCTCTTAACTTGGCAAAGCTCATGCTTTCTTATTTATAAAATGAGGATAAGCATAAAAATGATCTTACAAACTGATGAGGAAGATCAGATGAGATAATGTATCCAGTGTATGTGCATAATACACCTATAGGAAATCCTGTAAGACTATGTACACAAACACAGGCAAATTTTGTTTAAATTACTTAACTGGATTTGAAGAGAAAAACCTAATGAGTTGGTAAATAGAGCAGAAATATTGTATGTTCAAAGACAGATTCCTTGAGAAGTCTCTGAAAATGACTGATATAAGAAAGGGGCACACATTAGACTGAAAATACCCCTGTAATGAATTTGGAACTGAACAGAACCCATCCAGTGATGCCAGGATGCTTTCTGACATATTGACAAATTCAGCAGAAGATTTCATCACTCCCTTGAGCAGCCTATGATCCAGCTGACAGAAGGCGTATCAACACCTGAAACAATGGGAAATCCAGTTATGGACCAGCATGGCAGGAAGAGCAAATAGATGAGCTAGTCGAGAGTGAGAGAGAGAGAAAGAGAGAGAGAGAGAGAGAGAGATGACAGGCTCAGACACCTTAAAATTCTGAGTGTTTTCTGCTTGGCTATGGCTTGTTGTGCTTTGGGATGGTCCATTGTTTCTAAATGATCTTCACAAGTGTGATTCAATACTTTCTCATCTCACCAGTCTTCTTTTTTCTACTCCAATTTTATTGCTCTTGCCCTTTAAATTGGACAAATTGTACTTTTTCAGAGTCACTTACAGTTTATCTTATGTATTTTCATGTTTATTGTAAGAAATTATGCTTGCTGTCTTCTACAGAGTAAAGAGGAAAATCTACTCTCTCAGACTTTCCCAGATAGTTATGTCTAGATGAGAAGTAGTTGCTTTGAAGCAGAAATTATTCTTTTGCTTCAGAACTTAAAAGTTTCGTTGACTTCTGTTAAATAACTGATGGGACTGATTGTAGCCATGCTTTAAAAATTGTACTTTTATCCGGAGTTCCACAAATGATAGGGCTTCATTTGTTCTTCATTTTCCCTAGTGGAATCTACTATATCAGTCAGGCTAGGATAGGACAGTTTCCAAACTTTTGGTCTTTAGTCCCTTTAAAAACTATTGCAGATTTCTAAAGAAATTTAGTTGACATGAAGAACATCAATTGGTTATTTTAACAACAATTTTAAAATCATATTTATTAGGATTATTAATAAAAATTAAATAATAAATCCATTATGTGTTAAAATAACATTCATTCATGTAAAATGATGAAACTTTCCAAAACGAAGCAAACAAATAATGAAGATAGTGCTTTCAATGCATATTTCTGGAAGGTTTTTTTTAAAACCTACCTGTTTAGTTCACACTGGTGGCTTAAACACTAAGCATTTACCTGTCACTGTTCTGCAGGCTGGAAGTGCAAGATTAGTTTGCCAGCACTTAGGTTCTGGGTTAAGGCTCTCTTTCTCGTTTGGGGATGGCTGTTTTCTTACTGTATCATTTGGAGGACAGAGATGAACTCTGATCTCTTTCTCTTTCTATTTGGCCTCTAATCCCATCATTGTGATTCCATCTTTATTAACTTATTAAAAACTAATAACCTCTTAGAAAATTAAATATGTCCAGCTTACATTTTGAAAATGGTAATGAGTTTGAGACCTCTTCTCAATAAATGTAGAGTTAAATTATATCATTTTATGCGTTTCTACATCAGAAGTGCATTTTGTCCAATATCAACATGTCATGGCTCAAAAGAAAATATAGAATAGTCAAAGTAACCATAGATATAAAACTTCAAATATCAAAACACTGAGAACTAAGGTTTCACCATATGGGTTCAGAGAGTGCACAGCACTGCTGGATTCTAAGCCTCTGCACTTCTGTTGCAATATCATATATTTTGAAAAACTCCACTTAGCTTTTGTGAAAGGATGAAAACAAAAAGGGAGCTAACTTCTTCATGTTGTTAGGAAAATAATTTTGACCACATAGATCCCTTGATAGAAACTCCAGAAAAGTCCCTGAAACACACTTTGAGAACCACCGGACTAAGTGTATCATGATAATATACAATCCTCCAATCCTAGTGACTTAGAAAGTTTCCCCTGCCTGTTCAATCTGCGATATGGATTGTTTGGATCTTTTTTTGCTTTATCATTGAAGTTCTTATCCTGGGATCCGGTTTGGTGGACTGAAAATTAAGCAGAATATTACTGGTAACTGTAGCAAATGGACAAAAAAGCAGGGCAGAAAATGGACTGTTTCTTAGAACTTCCCATACCTTATTCTGCAATACACTTATGACTTTATTTACATCTCATCAGTCAAAATAGTCCATTTATACTAGACCTCATGAACATAGTAGGTCTGACCCTCCCATAAGGAACTATGCAGGCAATTAGTTAATAGTCTGCCATCCCCATTAGTATTTGAAAGCACATCTAACACTGTTACCTCAAGTCACTGGATGCCTGTAGACTTCTACCCTAGCTGGAATTTATTAACGTTATCTTTATCTTCGCCTCCGAACCTGTGCCTTTTCTAGATTTCAAGAATTTAACATGTGGCTCACATATGTTCAGTATGTAATAAATATTCATCAAAAAGAGACAAAGATTGAGCACTTGATAAAATATAGTTTAGATAGGAGTATAATAAGTATGTGTTTCAAATTCCAAGAATAATATGTTCAAATACTGGATAGGATAAATTTGGATCTTTATTAATGCTCTAGCTCAACTTCATTTGTTAACATGCTAGTGAGTTGAGGTATGAAGCTAAAAAATACTATTCTAATGCCAGAAATGAAAATAGACTTCTGCTCAGCTTATATTTTGCAAATGGTATTGAGTTTGGACATCTACATTAGTCTAAATAAACTAATGAGAGTATTGATGCCATGTTATAAATTTTTACACAGAAATACACATTATCCAAAGCCCAAAATTCCTATGACCCTATAGAAAAGTTAAGATCATTTCTACGTAACTGTAGATGTAAAACATTTAATTATTGTTTCCTTTAAGGTTTAACAGACATAAGAATTCTTTGCTGAATTTCTAGTCTTCCCACAAGGGTGCACTCATTTTGAATGCCACTGGATTGACTATTTTTACTGTAAAAGCCATTGTCTAGAGCTAATTATGTTCATGGAAATATCTTGCAGATGATAAGAAGGTTATGTAATATAAATCACTAAGATGTACATGATTGCTCCCACCTGTAAGAAATTCAATTAAACATTTGTGTTTTATTTTTATTAATTCTGAGATCAGAAGTCCTGCACTTAAGAAAAAATGATTGACTGAAAGTAGAAAAAAATACACAACACTGCATTTTCCCTACAGTATAGTAAAAATTAGTTAATGAAAAAACTGAAAGCTTGCTTTTATAAGACACTTTCTTCCTAGGAGCAATATTTTACCCTAATTAAACTCTGCAATAAACCAGTAGGGGTAGGTAATGGGCAAATATTCGCTTTTCATAGATGAAAAAATCAAGGCACAAACAGGTTAAAGCCATGGGTCACATAATGAGTCATTCACAGAAGGAGGAAGATGTAATGATGTTTTCTCTCCTTCCAAGGTGATGCCCCAAACATGTAGCCACTGCCAATGAGTTTGTACATTTTTATAAATGATAAAGATTAGAAAAACATCTTGATCAAAATACATCAAGGAAAACCAAATTTATATATGGCCATTATCTTGGTGAGAAACAAATGATTACTGCCATTTCCAGACACACGCTCCCCAATACTCTCTTATTTCTCCATCCTCTTTGTATTCAAAAATATCTATTGTCCAACTTCAAATAAATGCAAATATAACTGTAATACAAAGTAGCATTTGTGCCACTGGTACCATTAAAAACCCTCATGTGTGAATGGGTGTTTAATTAGGCTGTATTAGATTAATCCCATGTCTCCATTGGTTGTAACAAATGAAAAGATTGTGTGTGCTGTCATGGGGATAGACATTTAAAGCTCAATGTAACTTTCATATTTTTCAGTGTGATCGGTCCTTTAATTTAATGAAAATTTGGTTTGTAAATCAGAAAACCTTTTTAATTGCAAGAAATGCAAAGCAGATTTTTTTTTTCATTTTAGGATTGACATTACCTTTGTTGTTTGATACATTAGGATAAGGCCCATCAGGGACAGTTAAAACAATAAACTTCATATAAGACAGATAAAAGCATGCTCTTTAGGCTTATGCAGTAGCCCAGACAGAGGTTTGGATGAATAATCTCGTACTTCTCATGTGATAATATTGCCCAGGTAGCAGGAGGATATTTGTTATAAAAGGTCTTAAGTGTGATTTCCTTAATGACATCTTTAAAATAATTGCATATGGATTATAGTTATGAGATAAGAAAAGACTCCCAATTTAAACAATGTTGGGAAGTTAAATGTAAATACAAGTCGTGAAACCTAATTTTTTAAATCAGGAAAATATACCAGCCAATGTGTAAGTTTTGCTTTGTCACTGTACTGTATTCTGTTCAGTAGAACAAAGACCAGATGCATAATGAGCCAATGTAAATGAAGTCAAATCAGCAACAGCGTCGTGGGGGAGGGGAAGGTGTAAAATATGACAGTCAGTGTAATGACCGGGGAGTAGAGAATTTAAATGTTTAATGCCTACACCTTCAGATTCGTTTTTCTATCACCCCTTTGAATGGGTAGACTGAGGTGCTTGAAAGTCCAGCAGGAAAACATCATCCGATGGACCAAAAGAATTATTAATAATATTTAATAGCACAGATGTGATCTGCACTTAGAATCATTTCTTTTCCCTACTACTTCTTGCACCCCTCTTACCACTGGGGTATGAGGGAGGTAAGAAAGGTGGCCACTGTAATTAGAGATAATTAGACAAGGCTGTAAGACTTTATTTGGGGCTTTCTGTCTTACCTTTCTGTACTGCATGCCAGCTTCCCATCTCTCAGCCATGATGGAAGCTCAGAACACAATGGAAACATAGCAACAATATGAATTGCAAATGGATGTATATCTTTCTGCACAACCTATCTTATTGACTCTTAATAAAATGAGTATCTTCTAAAAAATACCTTGAGCAGCAAATTGCTTTACTATTGATGACAGGCTTTGGAAAAATACTACAAATGCCTTACAATCAACTAGACAGAGTTGTGTTAAACAGAATTGCTCAGCTCTTGTCTGTAAATTACTCCCCTCCCTCTCCCATAAAGGAATGAATCTTGCTTCATAATCTATGCTGCTTAGCATGTATTATAACCTTATATGTGAAAATGTAAGTATTTTATATATCACAAACTTTGGGACTATATCAAGCCTTTGTCATAATGTTCTCATAATTAACATTTTTTAACCAAGAATGGGAATTTTCAAGAATATTGGTATAAAGATCTTGTAGTGAAAGATCCTCTACCAATCCATTTTCTCTCATATGTAGTTCCAAAATATTGCTGTCTTGAAAGACAGTCATAAATTTATTTCACTTTGTAGGCAGTTTAACATACAATAATTAAACTGGAATTATAAACAGTAAAGCATATACATGGACTTCCCTGATTTCAATGTTATGTTTAACTGGTCAGTATCAGTCCCTAAAAATAAGTGCATTGAGAATTTGAAGGTGAAATTCTTTTGGGATAGGGGTTAGAGAGATGGGAAATTGAAAATTATTGCACCGTAAATTAAATTACTAGTTTTTGAGTTAGTTAAATTACTCAAAAGTATTTGTGTTTACATTTTGAAAACAACAACAAGATTTCCTTGGCACTGCTAATGCATACTCAAGGGTTGTGTTAAACTCGTGTCATGTATGGGATGGCGTGGATGGCAAGGGTTGGAGGAACACTTGCTTTGTAAACACTTAAGCTTTTGCAGACTAGTAGTAGCTAAGGAAGAAACAAGATGCTAGCCATTACCTTTCAACCCTTTTGTGAATTGTCTTAATGTTGTGAAATGTGAATGTAGTGAACTTAATCAGTAAATTTTAGCTAGACTTACGAACTTTTTCATCCCAAATGCATTTACATATACACAAGCACATATATGTATATAAATTTATTTTATTACATCCATTTTACACAAACTGAACCTTAAGCAGTTAAAAAACTAAAAAAAAGCCAATCAAAATACTCTTCATATATCCTTAAGTCCATAAACCTCTTTAAATTGTCTCTTTTAAAAAATAGCTAAATTATGGAAATGCAAGTGACATTACAGAATATTTGCCAGTTATATCTTGATTCTTATTTGAAATTCCTACAAGAATATAAGCATGACAGTAATATAAACCATAGAAACAGGCAAAAAAAAAAAAAGTAGAACACAGGGACTTGTAAATAAATCCATGAATATCAAGAGGCACAGATGCTAAGATTATGCATTTTTACCAGTACAGTTCCGGGCTTGTAAACTGTAAGACTAGACATTTGTAAGATGCAGTGTATCCTGCTCTACTGAGGGAGGGAGAGAAAAAGGAGACAGAGGGAGCTGGGGAGGAGGGAAAGGAGGAGGGAAAGGAGAGTGGGAGACAGAGGGGAGAGAGAGAGAGAGAGAGAGAGAGAGAGAGAGAGAGAGAGAGAGAGAGAGAGAGAGAAAGGGGACACATAGCCAGACAAAATAACATAATAATGTTTGTTAACATTCCTGCATGCCTAATGGCTTAAATATGTTGTGTGCCTCTCTCCAGCCCCACACACAGCTGATGTCAAAAGAATCATTTAATATTTTATCAACTGTCCTTCTTTGAACCAAAAAAAAAATTTTTTTACCTATAAAAAAGATACAAGGGATTTCCAAGCATGAGAAAAAAAAGACATCCCTTGGATGGCAAAATTTTAAGACACAACAGTGTTTGTGAAAACCTCGGGTTCATCAAGACCCACACCATTTTCCAATGCAGGTTACATTATTTACATCTTAGCAATGTCAACACATCTTGTTTATCAAGGAAACATAAAGTCATATTTTAGTTCTTTTTTTTAACATTAGCAGAGTGTAGGTTTATTTATTTTTTTTAATGTGAAGGAAACACATCAATTGAATGATGATTACAATATCAATTGGACTTTTAGGTTGTTGGTTTTTTCTTTCTCTCTTTCTTTCTTTCTTTTTTTTTTTTTGGTAGAAAATATTGTTTTCTTGTTTGATGGATACTGTGCCTGTAACAAAGAATGACTGAATTGTCTTAACAAAGAAGATGAAGGCTGTATGTGTTGGTTACAATAGAATAACCACCTTCCAGATCTCTTAAATCCACAATATATGTAGTGTAGGGTCCTGAGTGGCTTTTGTTTTCAATGTCTTTTGTAAGCTTTTAGGGTTTTTTCTGCATCAAATGTCAAGTTAATTTACAGGGCGCTATTACTGATATGTTTCCTTGGTTTGTGGTTTTCTGTGAAAAGCAGGCAGCTGAGACCAAGTCTTAGGCTAGGGGGAGGGGCAGCTGCAGCCCGGCTCAGACCCTGGCCCGGGTCTGTAAATTGGCTGCCTATGACAGCGGGCCCAGGGAAACCTCCAGTCTTCATTTACATGCTGAAAAATATCCAGGATTAAACCAGACTGATTTTCATACAGGATTTAGACCTGACATTTATTATTCGGTTCACAGACCTCTTGAAGGAAAGTTTGTTTTTCACTCATAGATGAAAAATCTTCTAAGATAAATAAAGACTGGCTTAGCAGTAACAGTAAATAAATATCTTTCCTGTATTTCTTATGAATTTATCATATGTGATTAACAGACAGACGTTTGCCACCAAATTATTATATTTTTCTCTTTAACAATTCTAATGGGGAAAATAGCTATGAAGGCCTTACTTGATGTTTATAAAATGCATTTATTTTATTCTGGAAGCGAATTTTCCATAAATAACAGTTAGAGATAAATGTGTGATTTTTAGAACAATTAAAACAACCCTGAAACAGTAAAATACTCTGAACTGCTGAATTTTGCATATGTACCATGTGTCTCTATGAGGACCGAAGATTTTGGTTAGACCATAAGCATCAATTGCATAATTTTATATAAGGCATGAAAATTACAAATGAATGCTACACATGAGCCCTATGTGCCAAATTTATAACATAGATACTGCATTTTCATTGCCAAAGAGGTCCATAAAATGTTCTGATATCTTTTAACATATAGATACTAATTGTTTGTCCAGACAACCACTTAAAATCCAATACTTCAGCAATATTTTAACCAGCCAAGATTTAAGTTCTAATATTTGAACAAAACATATTTTGATACAGCACTAGTATGAAGAAACAGGATGGAGCTGCTTTATATTTTCTGGAATGCATTTTCTATGTAAACTGGAATAATACCTACAAAGAGGGATTCAACAGGCCCAAAGAAATGTAGGCTTCTTCATATATTAGTAAACAGATTTTTCAAATACACCTAGAATGTACTTTATACATTTAATAAACATAAGGTAAAATAATACGAATGTCAGAAATTAAGTACATTATTGTGTCTGTCAGTGAATATGGAGAAAACACTGTAAAATCTGCCACATATTTGAATTTTTAATATGTCAATGGAACTTTTGAAATGTGGTCTGGTATTTGATATCTTTATGAATATTAACCTATTTGTAACAAATCTTAAACATGTACGGTATAGGGCAAATTCCTTGGAAATTTTTCTGTGTTTTAATGTTGCATTTTATTATAAACATATGTGGGAATCAGTCACTTCTCCAAATCAATTTTTGATTATACTTAGAAGTATATACTAGTCGTGTCAGACAGACTATGTCAAGGAACTTTTTATAGTGTGCTATCAGCATCATATATACACATTTGTTTATTAACCAGGCATTTAATAAGTGAATACAATGAGTCTAATTTGGTACTGATTCAATGATCGTATATAACATGCATGCAAATTGTTTGACTCTATCGAAAATTAGATAAAACCAAAAAGTAGAACAGGTTACACAAAGAAGAAGGTATTGGCCATCTTGCATGTAGAAATAATTCTGCTTTATATGTGTATGTAAATTATAGATGCTAACATAAGCATTACCACAAAATGAGCCTACACATGTATGCAAAATGAAGAGAATCCAGGCAATTATTTGCACAGTTCGAGCTAAACCCTTCACTTTTGCATGCTGTCAATAATTGAGGCAAAAGTGCTTTTCCCTTGAATTATCTGGATGATTGCATCAATTCTTCACTTCGCTTTATGTGTGTATACAGACGTAACAATTGTGTGTCTTCAGAAAGTGCCACTCTAAGAACATGCAAATACAGATTACATTCTCTGAGGACACTGCTACCTTATAGGCTTAGCAAACCACTGAACTTGTTTGTTAATTAAACTGGGGCCTTAAAAAGAGAGAGAAGTTAAATAAAGTTGCCTAAGTAATTCTGTCCAAAGTAACATAGAGTAACGTTTAGATATAACATGCAATTCTATATGCCTCATACAAACTCAGTTTTTCCACCTACTTTGGCATACTGATGGCCTGGTATCCTTCATTATCTCTTTTAGCAGAATGCTTCCGTAGTAGGCCTGGTTAATTGTATGGAGAGTATTCATGATGGTGTATTTCCACTATAGTGCTGAGGTATGCTTCTTTGTGAAGGTTTGATCCTCAACCTGAAATCCTGAAAATCTGTGCTTGAGCAAAAAGAATTCTGAGGCCAGTTGGTTGGAATGAGAAGAATCATTTTCAATCAATCCAATTTTTAGTGACTTTACTGTGAATACACTTAAAAATATGGCTGATATAATGACTTGAGTGAACATAGTTATTCTGTCTTTATTAGTGGCTGCATGAGAATATTCATTGTCCCACCATTTAAAATTCTCGATACAATTCACACTTATTCAGTTTAAACTCAAGATGTCTCTCCATCAAATTGTGGGGCTCTTTATATCTTCAGTGTAATTAGTATTGTACCGTGTTCATGACAAACATATCGAATAGGAAAGGGATTCCCACTTCATGATCATTGTAAACGTGAAACCGTCAAGCTAGTCCTAATTAGTCACTGAAATAAAGATAATATGCGAGTCTCTAAGAGGTGCAACAGAATTTAGAACAAAATTCAAATATGCCACGATTAGATTATTGTTTCAAATGCCTGTGCTTAATAAAGTTGGTGGACCATGTTTGCCAAATAATTCTGTCAGGGAAGCAGTCATAGTTTAAAAGTAATTAAGCAGTGTATTCTCATGTTAAAATGGCACATGCAAATGTCCATGCTTCTAGTAGTTTGAAAATGTGTACGATTCTTGATAAAGAGTATTGCCTAAGAAAAAATTCAGTGTATTATACTTTTGAAGCTTCAACAGGTAGAGAATCATTTTTAAACTTGCCTTTAAAAGACATTCTAGTAAAGCATTTGATTGTTTAACATTTTTATTATTCAAGTTCTTACCATTTCATAGTACTCCCTGGAGAGAGGCCAAGGAAATATTAAAAATACTATAGAAATATAAAGGATAAGATATTTGTCACTCTCGTTTAAATTGATGTATGCTGCTGTCCTATAAACGTCACATCGGATAACCCTGAAAAATTACCATGAATCTCCATAATTACGCATATTCATGATGGTATTTTGCATACTGCTAACAGCAGACTGCATGTGGGGCGGGACATGAAGGGGGGTAGGAGTAATGTGACAGCTTAAAATTATTACCAGTATCATGGAAATAGACATAGCAACAGATCCGTTTTGTTAGGGCTTAGAAAACAAAAGCATATCACGCAATCGCCTGGTAATTAAATAACTAGAAATTTTTCTCCTACGTATTTCACCATAAAAAGTTAACAGCAGTAAACTGACTAGAAATATCACTGTTACTTGAAATGTGCTTGTGTTTTTCAGAGGGTTCCTAAGCATCAAGGAAAGGAGAAGTGTCTTTTCAACTTTTCTGGGAGTGAGCAAGGGAGAAGGTGGCTTGAAAGCCAATTTTCAAGCCGGCCCAGGTCCTTCAGTTTCTCGAGTGGTTGGAAAGCTCTTGATCTGAGTGCAAATCCTCCAAGCGCATTTCTTTTCTGAAAAATACGGGGACTGAGTCATATTCAGTGCGCTGTTAAAAGGCTCTAAGGGACAGAAAAGTTGTCTGGTGTTTTATCTCAATGGCTGTTTTGTGCCGAGACAGAGTGAGCGCCCAGAGTTAATCAGGGACTCCAGGAGTAATTATGGGCAGAGTTTGGGTAATACAAATGCTTGGGTAAACAGCGATTGTTCTTTCCACAAGATTGCGAGGAGGAACCACAATACTGGTATTGTTTTGCACTTCTCATTAGGGGGACTCGGGAGGAGCCCTGCCCTGCGAGGCGGATGGGAAACTGACAGGCAAACTGCCGGGAACGACTCTCCTGATCCCCCTACCACAAGCTCTGGCTTTTGGCATCAGGAGTGCCAGCTGCATCGGGAGAAGCCAAGCCTGTCATACCATCTCCACATCAAATCTTCAGGGCACAAGAGCCAGAGCATAGTTAGAGCTTAATGAAGAAACAAATACAAAAGGGAAGATTAGGCCTTGTTAACACTTGCATTCATTTGTCCTTACAGAGTCTGCACTGGCAGGGCTGTTTCATAAAACTCATTCTTTTTTCCTCTTAAGCAGAAAAAGTTACACTGAGGTGGCATTTTTAAAAAATATTGCAAATACACGTGGAAAAAAAAAATCTTTCTGTTCCCCTGTAACTATCAACCAGCAAATTGTTTTGTCAAAAATGCCACTTGAAGCTGTGATGTCCATGACAACTGTCAAAATTGGTACTTTTCATTTTTCATATTAATAACATTGTTCACGTCACCACATAAAGCATTTCCTTGCATACTTAAGTGCTACCATTCCATTCTTTTGAAAAATGGAGAACTGGAAACTTTATCTATTCTACAGGATAACAAACAATCTTCTCTTTTGGGTGAAACATTTACGTTTCATGGTAGCACGTTATTTTCATCTTCAAATTAATTGTATTTGAGGGAAAGTAACTGTGTTTTTGAAGTTCACTATAAACTACCCAGAAAGTTTGACAGCAGAATACTACTATTATTTTTTATTGTTGTAAGCAATCAGTCAACTGTACAAAGGTACATTGTGAACAACTACAATGTAAAACTTATTTTTGTTTATGCTACCTGTCACCCACTTAATATGCTAAGGTACATTTTAAGTGATATTCTTCCAAAAGAAACCAGAACACTTTAATGGGATAATGTGCTTTCTATTTCATACTTTTTTTAGGGCTTATCTAGGTAGGGATCATAATATATCTGTGGCTCTTAAACTTTAGACATATGTTGAAACAAGACAGGCTACTTGCTAAAGATTCAGGAGGGAAGGAATATGCAAAACTTGTACTGGGGCTGAAATATTTCATTTTTACAAATTGTCACGCATATTGGGTACAAGCTCATCGAGGAGAATTTTCATATACTTTGCCTTGACTGTGATGGAGAAAATAGCTAGGTAAGCAGCCTTCCACAGGTAATTTTCTGTACATGTATGAAAACACATATACCCAAGTGTAGGGTAGTCCAACTACCAAATAAATTATTTTATGAGAAAGCCATTTACAGCCTATTACAGATATAGCTGAAAATCTAAATCATTTCATATAAATCAAGCTAACTCATATATACACTTATATCTACATAATGATGACAAAAAATATAAATTAAGTTTTATGCTATACAACTAAAGCAGACTTTTACAGAGAGCATGACTGCACATTTCAGGCACTGCAGCCAAATAATCCCTTAATTTCTGAGTGATATTAGTTAAATTTACCTGAAAAGAAAACCAGAGAGAGAAAACCAGAGAGCTAGTTCATTATGATAGAAGTGAATCTTTTTCATTTTGTTGGTGCCTGAACATTACTTCAAACTCCTCCCAGGTTTTCTGTTTATGGTTATTAAATCTACAGCAAATGATTTGGTACATGGGGACACATATATCAAACAATAGTGGACTTTGAAATTCTCAAAAGTGTCTCATGTTTCCTACTTTCTGCACTTTTTGATCCTCTGTAGTCATGAATGTCACTACTTCAGAATGACTATTGGGCCCCTTAAAATGAGAGAGCTGACCTCCCTATAAACACTTCTCAGGATTGGTTACAGGGAGTTCATGGATTGATTATTGAAACAGTGCTTGATATTTGTAAGTGGTGACTCTCCTATGCTTTCAAACCATGAGCCGTTATGGAACATTGCTACTTTTGTTTGTTAATTTTATTTACAATCTCCTCAATAGTTTATAACTATGCATGACAGGTGATTTGCATAGTGTCTTCAAATGTGCTTAGCTATACAATAGTAGTAATTAATATAACTTTGTGATAGCAAATACAAGGAAACTACATTTTTTCTAAACAATTGTACTTCACTTAAAGATATTATTAATAATTACTTCAGCATTAATGCAACTGCACCATAACTTTCATTTCTAAAACTGCCCAACCAATTTTAACTAATGCAGTCAATTATGTACTAGCAGGACAAAACATGCATTTAGAGTATTTACTGAAAGAATCTTTACCAGCAATTCATTTATCTTAAGTAGGTCACTATAAAATTCACATTTATTTGGATTATTTCAAACAAAACAGTGATAGAATAGAGTAAAATAAGTTTATATTGAAAAACAAGTCCCCAAAGCAAATTTTGCAAAAATATTTCTTTATTGTTCTCTAATCATTGTGTATAAGTAGTGCATTTAAATACTTCACTGGCAAAAATGAATACAAGTGAATTTTCTTTTTGAAACTGTATTGCTGGATTGAAATCACAGAATTTGGGTGAGAGTAGATGGTCTGTTAATAGTACAGTGCTTCAACTGACAAAGATCTGACCACACTTTGAGTTTCAAAACACTACTTACATACAAATACATTTTAATAAAGTTTAATGTTACTTTGCCCAAATGCATAATTTAGGTGAATAAAAGATAAAAATACAATGTGTACTTTCACTTAGATCAGGAAGTACCCACTAGGAATTTAATTAAGTTTTCCTTGACAATGAATTGATTTTATGTGAAGCATTAGCTGCCAATAAGGAGAACAAAACTTTTTAAAGTGCTGAAAATTTTGGTTTGGTAAGAACAGAATAATTCAGATGTAATCGTGTAAAGAAATGAAGTATGTGATAATATTGCATATTTGAAGACCAAATAAACTTGACTTGTTCCTTTTTTGAGAGAGGGGG